>VUJU01000637.1:4621-87909 GCA_009835225.1 Aphis craccivora | reverse complement strand
TATATAGGTAAAAACGATTTTGAACGAAGATGATTTATCAGCATAGGATATCATTTCGAATGGTTTGTGAAAAAGGTGATTTATGTTTTAATGCGCTGAATACACCAGAGTTTAAATTTTTTTATAATTATTATAAGCTTAACTTATTGGAAATCTCGTAATGAATTTTCAACTCTTAGCTACTTATACAAACATTTTATGAATTATACCTACAAAATTATTTGCAAATATTCATGGGCTACAACGGTAACAAATTTTGTATGATATCTAATCCAGTCCTAGTCATCTAGGTAGGTACCTAATGATACAAATTTCATATATTAACGAAAACCCAATCGGTATTTTATATATTAACTAGTGAAACTGTGTTATTTATATATTAACGAGTATATTTAGGAATTTTATAGAATAACTACTTATTTAATAAAATAACGTATTACATACATTACCACTAACATATATATACATAATATTAATATTAATATAACTACATAAATGTATTGTGTTAAAATTATAAAAAAATGAAATGACATTAACATTATAATAATTATATTTAATTTAATGGTATTTGTAAAATCTGACTGGGCTTGGAAAAAAGTGAACAAATAAAAATTACGGCGTATATGTATACAGAGTTTAGTGTACCTTAGTTCACGGACAAATCGGCGTTATTGTACCTACTGTACCTAGTGATACTTGTTTGTGCATAGTACATAATTATTTTATACTCGTAAATTGACAACTAATTTGCATACAACGAAAACTGTGAAAACCTGCTAATAAAATTTGACCTATAAAGTGACGACTCATTTACGTAAAATAATTAAATCGTACCTATTCCCAATAGAAAATAATACTGTAAATTGCAGTATTCAATGAAATAAAACGATAGATTTATTTTAAACGTTTTAATGAAATACACATATTATTTAAATCAAGTATAATCTACAAGTTACAGTTTTTGCCGGTGATAATTCTGCAACGTTTTGAGTTTATTATGTATTTTGATACGCGTATTTTAGTAAAACGCGTGATGTTAACGAATCATAATAGTTAAATAGTTGCCGGTGCTTTTAAGTAATTTTATTTCGTGTGAAAAAAATGTTTGAAAACTCGACCAAAAAAAGAGATTTCGTTTTAAATTTGTTACTTATTAAAAAATGTAACTATTAATAACTACCATATAAATTAAATAAAGTAATTTAATTACAGAATTGATTTTATAATATGAATTTTATGAATTCTAAGTATTTTATATCATAACATTAATTATGGTTGTATAAACTTCTGCAGTGATGACTGATGACTAATGAGTATTCATAACTGATTACTGTTTAGAATGATTGCTGATTATTATGTTCGTCTATAATCTGAATCACACATTAAAGTTTTCATAAACTCTATATAGACTACACGTCCAAACGACACTTATAAGTTATAAACTCATAATAACGATAACATGAGTCGTAGTTACGAAATTGTTAAAATTAGATTAATACTTAAATAGCTATTGCTTTCTAATTAATGGTTAATTATCATTTTTTTTTTTTGTTGATCACCACTTAACACTCAATACTCTATTGTAAAGTAATAGGTAATCATCGGCGATAGACAATCTATCGTAAAATAATGTTATTAATAAATTATAATAGCGAGATAGACGATAGCTGGTTATAAAGACGTGTAAACTTACTAATATTTTTCCGTCAATTATTATTCGACTGAGGTTTTTCTAATTATTTCAATATAATATATACTATACATACCTAGATACTCGTTTTAAGCGAACAGTACTAAATGCATTTTATAACATTAATACAATTTTAAGAAAAAAATTAGATTAAAATATAGATTGATTATTAATAATTTATTAAATTAATACAACTAAATAACTGGGAACAGTAGGAACACAATCAGAATGAAAAAAATACAAATATTGTACGTTTTATCTTTTGGTTTATTGTATATTAAAAACATGATTCAATATTACAATAGATTTAAAAGTTAAAATGCAGTCCAAAGGTATAAATTCGTTCACATATAGATATTAATAATAATAATAATAATAATAATAATAATAATAATAAATATATTATTAAATTAATAATCCTAAGTCATAATCACAGTAGATAAACAATTAATAAAGAAACGTTTTGAGAATATAAGTTAATGTTCGAAAAAAAAAATCAAACATTTATACCATGTACTCTTAACATGTAATAATTCAAGTAAAATTTTTAAACTATACATTCAGCTAAGTAATTAATTGTTGTTTTTTATCACCTCGAAGGTCTAATACATCGTGTATCTACTACAGTGGCGTAGCCAGGATTATTTTTCGGGGGAGGCTATAAATTTTTTCACAGCGGTGGTTTACCTATAGGTTCTTCCATAAGTGTAAAATGTAGATGCCGAAGAATTATTAATAAGTATAAAACAATTAAAAAAATCTATGACAATTTAAAATCAATAAAATACAATTTAAGACTTTTGTAGCGTTTTTCATAAACCATTAAAATAATTTTTCAATTTTTTTAATATTTCGGGGAGGGCTACAGCCCCCTCAGCCCTTCCCCTGGCTACGCCACTGATCTACTATAGCTATATTTTTACATTTATATATTTATAATTAATATAATATCATAATAATTATTAGTCACAGTATATATTTATATCTTACACCTAGTAACAACTATAAATTAATGGCAGTATAAGTCTGAATCAAAGAGCCCGGTATTCAATTCACAATAACATCACTCAAACTATGTTATAGTCACAAAATATGTAAAACGATTAAATTTGTTTTGCATATTTTTTTGTACGTTAACTATTAAGATAATGACTGTCACTATAAGAATAAAATGAATATTTATATAGCTGGAAGACAGATATAAAATTAAAATGATTATTAAAATGTTTAACATGTAGATTATGGATATTATTAATATGATTTAGGCCGTTTTATTGACAATAAAATATAACGATAATAACAATAAATTAATAACACCATTGTTCTCAGTCATTTGTCAAAGAATTAAATTATAAATAATTAAATTCATTTTTAGTGTTTAATAAGTGCAATTAAACTTTGACAATATTTATTAAGTACCTAATTAAATTTATTTGTATGTGTATACAATGTTGATTGTTATAAGAAATTAATTTCATAGAAAGTGGTGCTGGCGTAGTAAATTTTAAAAATATGGTGTTTGTAATGTTTACTTTATATTTTATTTTAAATTAAATCATAATAAATATAGACATGTTAAAATATCTAATAAATATTAGGTACGTACAAAGAAATGTCGAACATTTGTTGCGTATAATATACTCAATTTTTTTTTGACAATGAGATGAAAATATAGAAACGTTATTGAATTTAATTATAAAAACATTTTATAACTGTTATGAATTATTTGGAAATATTTTGATTTAATATAAATAAATTTACGTTTAGTACAAATGTTTTATTCGTATTGTTTTGTTTTTTGTCATACTTTGATTTATGATATGATCTTAAATATTATTAGGTACTATATAATAATTTACATATTTAAACAATATTAGCATTAAATTTTCTTATTTATGTGTAGTGACTTGATAATGTACTTTAAAATTAAGACAAATTTAAAACAGGCACTTGTTTTAATTTAAAATTTTTCTAATTAATCAGTGGTATAAAGTGTTTATAATAGATACATAGCAAATTTGTTAATGTTTGTCTGTACCTACATTTATAAGTTATCTTATAAACTATGCGTCATATTAAATTATATTAGTAAAAATACAAAAAATATAACATCATTGTTTATTTGTTAGGTTTTACATCCTGAATTAATTACAGAGGCGGAACATCGACTATTTTAAGAGTGGGTGCCATAATGGACAATAAACTCAAAAACTTACGATTAATTAAGACGAATAGAAATATTACAATAAATGACAATGACACATAATCAATTGGTGGAGTGTATATGATATCCTCATATCCCCCGAAAATGGTTAAGTATAGACTATCAATATAACTATAGTTGTAGTTAAGCAATAGTGGCTTAAAAAAATTGCTTTAAATTTATCTGTAATATAGGTCCGAATAAACATTTTATTTGTACATTGTATACTCAGCTTTTAACATGGAAACTAAACATAATACATATCTATTTAAATAAAGCTAAGCAGCTTATGTAGGGATATTATAGTTGGATATCAAAAACGAATTATTTTAATATATAATATGTAAATAATAAGGTAAAAACACCACAACATCAAATGAAAAATGTATCTTCATTACATTTCGAAAACAATATATATGTAATATTATTTATATTATATATTTGAATAGATCATTTATTTATTACATATATTATAGATGTAATGTATACCCATCACTACATCAGTTACACATAAAAGTGTGCAGAGGCAAAATATTTTTTCACCCCTAAAGGTTAAAATAATAGAAATTATACTCTTTGTCTCTAAAATAGTGTTGTAACTTGTAAGTCTCAAAAAAATGGTTATGCCCTAAAGAAATTGAGACAGTTATCTTTTCAGTAGCTACGCCACTAACAATATCTACAATAATAATGAAGAATTATTATTTGACTCACATGTCCTAAAGTCAAATAGGGTTGATGTTTGAATACCTACCTATACGGTTTTGAAATTATTTTAAAAATCATAGTCTTGAAATATTTTCTTTTCTAACACATCATTATTCTTTAAATAGTCCACACCTGTACCTTTTCAGCGACAACGCACCAATTTGATTGGTCATAATACGAAGAAATAATGTGTAAATTATCGGCATGTTTCTCGATCAGCTGGTCGAGTTCACCTTCCCTAAATACATGGTAGTACCTGTGGAACGTTATAGATCCGCCACCGTGTTCAGATAGAGATTCTTGTGAGGTGGATAAGCTACACGTGTCGTCACTCTTGGACATTTCTGGGATCTCAACAGCTGCGTGCTGGCGGACTAGGACGGCGGCCCGCCTAGGATCTGTCTCCTCCGACGATGACCGGCCATCGCATCGCGCCTGTCTCCGATCCGCGAACCTTGTATCTTTACTACAATCACTCCACGATGTCAGCGAAGTCGTACTCTGTGTAGTGGTATGCGTATCTGCAGTGTCGTTAGATTCAAGTGAGTTACCAGGTCGAAGAAGCGATACCTGGCTGCTGGAAACCGTGTCGCGCCTTGAGTCACACTCCAGCTCCAGGGATGCGTGTCGGTCTTCGGCTGACTCTACTGACTTACGATAGAGCCGAGACCGGAACCCTTCCCGGCTCCGCAGGACCTTATCTACAGAGTCTTGTGTTTCAACGGAAATGCTCGGCCGGCGAGGTGCCTCGGATCCAGCCAGTATTTCGATCCGGTGGTAGTCCAATGGTTCGTCTTCTTGCTGTCCGTCGGAAGATGACGGGTCCGACAATATTTCATCGGGTCGCATTAGCTGGTGGAAGTATTGCATTAGCTCAACCTTTTCAGGTTTGTCTACTATATCGTCGAGTGCCTTATTTGGGTCTTCTGCTGACTCCATGCCTATTGCTGCCCGCAGTTCTTTGTTTAATCTTTTATTTTCAACATAAAAATTCGTTAGCGTTTCAATCAATAACTTTGATATAATGTAAAATAGTAAAAAATCATAAAAACTTACCTTTCAGCAAAGTCAACGAGATGCTTTTGGCATTCCTCGTCCCATGTTTCTGGCAAATCTGAAAGCTCATCCTTGGAACATTTACTGGCCCTTTTATGTTTTGGTATTGAACCAAGACTTGGACTGTTGTGAACTGCCGTCCCTTTGTTAGGATGTTCTTGCAGGCTCCATCGGTTAGTAGGATTAGGTTGATCTTCTTTAAGGTCACGGTCTTCATTTAGACTAGTTCCTTCTTTTAGGCTATGATCAGCTTTTGGACTGAGATCTTCTTTTGGGCCGGGGTCTTCTTTCGGGCTGAGATCTTCTTTCGGAACGGAGTCTTCTTTTAGACTGGGATATATTTTTGGGCTAGGATCTTCTTTCGGGTTAGATTTTTTTTTCGAAATTGGATCTTCTTTCGAGCTATTATCTTCTTTAGGGCTAAGATCTTCTTTATTGTTCGAATCTTTTTTAATTACGGCAGATTCTGAAGAACATTCTTCTAAATTAATATATTCCGTTGAGAATTCATCCTCAGGTCTTGCAAGTGTTTTTACTTTGAAAGGTTCATCAAATTCGATATCTACAAAAATGTCTAAGGTTATATACTGAAATATAAAATTTATGTATTAAATTTCGAACATGTTAGAATACATCATGGAGAAAAATCATATGATAAAAACTGTATTAAAAATTATTTGATAGGAAAAGACGCTAAAAAAACTTATGCCTTAGACATGAAGGTAATTTCTCAGTAAAATATTTTAAAATCAGAATAATAGAAAAAAAAGAAAACGTAGAAAAAGAAATATATGGGGGCTATATTTATTTACAGGATTGATGTTGATAGTTTTAAAAATGAGTATAAAATAAAAATTGTTTTTCATATACATTAATTACCTGTAATTTTGCGTTCATCTTCCACCACTACACTTATAACACTGCTAACAGAATCCGAGGACGAGGATTCACCATCACTATCTATATCGTCTATTTCTGGATGAAATGTTTCTTCTACTGTTTTAATAAAGTGTCTTCCCCGTAAACCAGAAAAAGTTCGATCTGCTTTTGGAAGACGATTTCGTCCAGTTACTAAAAATAACAATTTTTTTTATAAGTTATGTATGATAAAAATGTATTTGATAAGAATATACCTGGTTTAGTATTTAAAAGAAGATCTTGAATTTGTTTAAGCTTTTCTGCACTAATTCTTTCTTTAGGCCGTGCATTTTGATCTCCACCTTCACAAACATGATCCCTACGTTCTAATTCTTGATCTTTTTCTTGTTCTCTTTTAAGCTTCATTTCTATAGCTGTTTTCACAGGTGATAATTTGATGGGTTTCAAATTATCATCGATTTGTTGTTCTGTCGATAAATTTAACTGATAAGGTTCATTTCCATTTTGAGAGTTGAATCTAGCGGGTAATTTAAAATGAGATGGATGAATAGGCGCTGTTTTTGGCGTGTTTGGATGTGAAGACGACCTATATTGACTCTGAGATTTAGCAGTGGGCGTGCATGGAGCTGTTCGTGCTTGTTGTTCAACTAGTGGTGGTGAACATGTTTTGTCAGATCCACCAGTCGCATTTACAAATATAACAGATGCTAAACTACTCAGACTATCCTCGGAATCAACACTAGCATCACTCTGTAGACTGTCTTTTGACGAATCTTCTGAAGAACCATCTTCACGGGAACTTCTGCGTCCGTCACAACATGTTGTAGTTACCAATGCGGGAACTGGCATTTCTATTTTTTTTTCATCACTAACCTTTTCTTCACAACCTTCCTTATATCCTAGCATTCTACTAAGTCCGCTTTTAATGTTGTCAGATACCTGACTGGATGGATTTTTAAATGTTTTTGTGAATCCTGTTTTGAGCAATTGTATTGTATCTTTAATGGATTCCAATGTACGCGTGCTATACATAAGCTCTTCATTTAACGATGCTTGCCGCTGAATGTTCTTTTGTACGATTTCTTTTTCTTTGAGTCTTTCTACTGACATGAGTTCTTCATTCATGGATCTTTGTTTAATTTCATTACTTTTATACCTATATCTTTTTGAACCACTACAAACATCAAATTGAGGTAACTTATTAACCAAATCTTTCATGTCAGTAGCTTTATCTCTATCTTCTTCTGCATCCTCATCACATAACGATTGTTTTTGTTTTACTAATTTAGGTTTTGAATTTGTTAGTGGCATTGATTTTTCCAATTCCGGTATACTTGACCTCGATCGTACCATCCGCTTTTCCGTAGTGTTTTTGATGTCGCTTAAACTTTTAGATTTGTGCGTAGGTGTTCGATTGAAAATCGGCATTGAATCTGGCGAATCTTCCATTCGTCTAAGTTCTATAGGAACATTAAGTACGTCTTCGTTGCAAGTCTCACATCCTTCGGGATCAGAACGCAGCACTGATGGTAATTCAGTACCGTAAAGTGATGTCCAAGAACTAACAAACCAAGGTTTTGATGATACTTTACCTCGCTTAGTTGAACCGGCAAGCTTCTGTAACAAAGCGAGTCCATGTTAAACGCATACATGATATTTTAAAATCACCTTAATAACAATTAACCTGTATTGCTTTCCGAACAAAACTATAACAAGTTTCGGTCCCTGGACTTGATAAACTAGAACTACTGGGAGAACTCGTTATTCCTTTTCTCCAATTTGATTGTTCCTTACGCTTATTTTTTCTCTCACAACACATTTTAGTACTCCTATGTATTAATAATATTTAAATCTATTATGTTCTAATTAAAATATATACAATATTAATAATTGAATACTAACGTTGTTGAATCAGAATTAGATTTTTTTCTCGTGCTAATGTATTCTTCGTCAGATGTGGTTGTGGTTGTAGAAAATTCTGTCGATTCACTTCCGAAATTTCTACAAGGCTTATGCCAGGGCATTAGAACATCTTGAGATTCAAACTACGAAAACCAATTATTATTTTTTGCAATAATCTAAATTTACAAAATTAATTTTTACTACATTTTTATGGCGTCGTTCCATTGCCCATACTGTAATTATTATACGACCACCAATTCTAAGTACCCTGGCTAGTTCTCGTAAAGCACACACACGCCTTTCTGTTGATGAAAAATGATGAATAACAGCTATTGATAATACCGCATCTAAACTACAGTCTTTGAACGGCAAGGTTAGATTGTCACACACCAATACCTAAATTTCAATTATTTAACAATTTGGTAGTTAATATTTATTATTTCTAAATAAAATGAAATACTACTATGACACAATACACTTTTTTTTTAGTATAGATAAGAAGTGTAAAAGTAAAATATTTACTTCACTGTCTCGACTTCTAGCTATTTCAGTTAACCTCAAACAACGATCAACGCCTACTTTGAACACATGCGGGTTGGTTGATAAATATTTTCCTGTACCACAACCTAAAATTTAAAACAATATTTATAACTTAATTATTAGTTTGATACTAATAAATTGATTGAATTGTCCTATAAATAAAATTAATAATTGATTTTAAAGTAATATTAATAAAGTAATTTATAATTTTAGATTATAAATTGATTCACGCGATTCATTATATGAATGTTTGGAATAGATCTGCAAAAAATATACTAATATTAAAATATAGAAGAAAACAAGATAGTTGTGCCCTATTGAAACCAGGGAAAAGGACGTCCATTTTAAAAAATACTGTCTAGGAACTTTTTTCTGTCATACATATATAAGCAGTGCTGCAGTCGTAAAAAATTAGATGGTACACTATATAGGTTATAACCAATCATCATTAGGTGTTTTGGTACACAAAATACATATAAAATACACTGTATTTTAAACAAATTAAAATAAAAACAAAACTTTTTTTAATTAAATACTTTTTACTAATTATTGTATTTATTGTAATTATTATATACATATATAATATAAAGTATACGGTGTTTATTCGTAATGATCAGAAGATATACAGTGTATACCACCGAATTCCCTCCACTATAGCACTGTATATAAATTGTATGAAAATATGATATCAAATTTATACATAAAGTAGAAAAAATACTATAGGTTAACAAGTTGGTTTTATTTGTGGGGATTCATTATGGCATTATAAAATTTTAAATTTGATTTAATTAATCAAAAACTGTTTCAATACAAATAAAATAAAAAAAGTAAATCTGCAACTTTATATGTGGTTAACCATAACATAAATACATCATGAATTCAAAATTGAATAAAATTTCAAAAGATCGTGGATTTATAAACATTTTAAGAATATAACAACACATCAGGCATGGATCTAGGAATTAAATGGGGGGGGCTTATTATCAAAAAATTATAAATAAAGAATTTGTTATAAATATATTTTAAAGTAATTTCATTTTATATAATTTAAAATACGGCCGAAGGGGGGGGGGGCTAAAACCCCTTAGCCCTCCCTCAGATCCACGCCAGCCGCCAATGATATTTTTCGACACTCCATTGAAAATCCAGCTGATGGATAACATCAAAAAAAGAATAATGATAAGGCAATTATTTAGCTCCTATAAAATTAAAAAAATATGTCAACGATCAGTAGGTATCTAATGACCGAAATATAAGACATTTTAATAACTGTAATTACTCTGCCGTCGCTACACAAGAGAATAAATTCGAAAAAGTAGAGTTTAAACTTTAAGGCCCGGTGAATAAGATAGGAGATGACTACAGAAATAACTAGCAATCTACTCGACAAAAACTGTAGCATGAACATTCCTCTTAAAAAACAATTAAGTCGAGTGAAAATTAATGGACAGTGGGATGGAATTTAACTTAAACATAACCAAAATCCAAAGTATTACAATGTTAGTTTTAGTAAACTTATTACATATTGTAAGGAACATTTAAAAAAAAAAAAACAAAGTTCAAATTAAACATAATGAACGATTTGCTAAGGAAATTTTTAGAATCAGAATAAACTGTAAAATATACTAAAAGAACAACTGCGCTATCCTTCCTATCATTATGCTTTTCTATGGTGGAACATGCGAGTGCATTATTATTATTATTATTCGCTCAGTTTTTGCTAACGAACTGGACATAACATTAAATGAAATGTGGGAAGAAATTACAGATGCTTAGAAAACACAGCAATCGAAAAATCATAAATACTATTCAGTAGTTCCAGCCCACATTAAACGATTAGTGGAGGCAGATTGGGAAAGTATAAAAATGAAAATAGACGAAATTGATGGTATTCGTGGACTTCATCGGCTTTTGGCTAAAGTTTTTTATACCTGCGTAATAGTTTCTTTAAACCTATAAAGCCAAATAAAACATCAAGTCATTTCAGAAAGTGAAATAGATAGTGATAACTGATAAATAATTTATAAAACCAATATATACAATATTATGTATATAGATCAAGAAAAACTACTAAGTATCTGGATATGAGAATTAATAGTAGATCGTATAATCTTTGACAGACTAATAACTGGTGAAGGATCTATAAAGTATAAAGTCAACATGAACACACTGGTGATGAAAATACGATATCCTCATTCGGCTCATTTGTGGTCCACCTGTTTGTGTGTCTGGAGTGTACGTATCCTGTGTGTCCAAAATGATTCTTATACTGATAAATCGAAAGACCAATGACATAACTCAATACTGGACAATGTATAATATACAATTCGTCAACTCCACAAGATTACAAGTTGTGATTTTATACTAAACAATATTAATATATTATATTACTTATATTACCACACGTGCTACTATTTATTTTAGTGTTAATTATTATTATTAATTTTTTGTTTTAAATAGATGCCTGACATAAAATCAAGGAAATTTATAAAATTAATCTTAATTAAAATATAAAACGTGTAAGGACATATTATAATAATTTATCTATTAAATACATATTGCTGCAAGCAAGTTATTATTATTGAACAATAACATTTTGCGTATGTCATCGTAAAAATATATAGGTACAAAGTATTGAAAATCCATCATTCAAATCCAAAATTAAGGCCCTGAGTCATCAGTATCATAGAAGATAGTTATATCTGTACACTGTGCAAGTTTATGACGTAGTTTTTTTTTTTATAATATACTTCGTAACTCAAATTAACTAACTCTATATAACATTATAATATCATATTTTCTCATTTATTAAATATATGCAGTATTTATGTTTTTAACTTCAAGTTAAAAGACACGTGGTTTTAAAATCTAATATTTTTGACACCATAAGTTAACAAAATCACGTCTCACAACTCCCGTGATCCTATAATATTTAGGTATATGAATACATTATAACTTTTAAATGTTAGGATTTGCATACTATTCTAGTTAATTTAATCTCGGAAGTTAATTAAATTTATCGTTAAAACAAGCTCGGCTTATATAATATTAATTCTATTACTATATAGTATATATACTACAGTCTATAATATAGTGTTTGTAGGTCGTACGGAGCATAAATATTTTTCTAGTCGCTCGAGTGCTCGACAATACCGTATATTTATTTTTAGTCAGAATAAAATTTGAAATTGAAAGAGCATAATATTAAAGAAATATTCTGATAATTTTTAATTCTATACGAATGCCTAGGCAAAAATACATGAGTGATGTAAGTACCCATGTTTCTATGAGCGTTTGTAGTGATACACTGTAAATAATTTTACGTTAATATCACTATATTATATCGTGAAATAACTTTCTTAAAATAATATAATTACATGTGCAGTACACACGAAATTGGTCAGAGAAATCGATGACAAAAAAAAAACCATTGTCACGTATATACGATCTGAAATTTCGTTGCAGTTAACAATGTTTGTATTATTGATCATAAATGTTTGGCCGCACAATTTATTTTGGGGGTTGCAGGCGTATTATAATAGTATAACATCATAATATACTCACCGATGTCGCACACGAGTGATCCGGGCTCCAAGTCGTGCAGGAACTGCGTTACCTTCGGCCACGGTTTGGTCCTTTGCGAGGGCTGGTACATCTCCTGGTAAGTGTCGTGCACGTAGGCCTTCTCCAACTCCAAGCTCCGGGCTAGGCGGTCGGCCCTGTCCATGGCCCCGGCCCGGCTCGCCACCGAACCACGTCTGCAACCGCGCACGGCGTGAGGTTACCGTTATTACCATATACTTGGTACGTGGCGCTGAACAAAGGCAAACGGTCGAGCGTCGGCGTCGGCGAACAACCGCCACGACCATCTAACATTTGAAGCGCTGGCGGGCATGGAGATATACATGATACGCACGCACGGTAAAAACGGCCCGGCGTTTGAGCCGATCATTATTCATCCCGGTGACCGGGTCACGGCGGCGAAGGTACCGTGACGTCACGGGAAGCGCGTGACTTGACGTCACCGCCGCCGCCGGTCCCCTCTTCGCACGTATTGATCCCTCCCTCTAGACCCGGCGTACCCGCGCACAACGGATACCACGGAAATCCCTTCGCACGCGATCCCGCCGCCACCCTCACCTGTGTGTGCGTTCTAAAATACAACCCACGAAACGCTTACGTAATAATAACTTGTTACACCGTAATAAAATGTATATAATTTTTTAATTTACAAAACGTCACGTTAAGTATGGTCGTTAGATTATTGTTATATTGTTATTATCGCCGTTATACGCTCGGATACGGACGCTTACACATTTTTGGCGTACCCCAGCACCGAAACAGACCCTCGCACGCGATACTGCAGCACGACCTCACGGCCCACGGATTTTCACGATCAAACCGACACCAAAACAGTGATAATGTTGTTTACGTCACGGGAAAAGAATCGTACGGGCGCCACCGGAAATCCGTGTCGATTCGATCGTATTTTTATCATCGTTTATACGATAATATCGTCTAGCGCAGCAGAAATTTGCAGTCTATATACACCGCGATATCGACCAAGCATCAGAGATAATAACGATATTGTATTTCGCGGAAACATTGTCGCCCACAGTCCGTCGCATCACTATAATGGAAACCGTGTTATAGGTACTTATTAATTATCGGATAAAAAAAAAGAAAATCGCATTCGAATTGCACTATAAATAATATTTAAACTTATAGAGTTATAGAATAATATGTTGTTTGCAAATACTACAATATGCATTTCCGCAGCCACATAATAATATAATACAATATAGTTTACATAATAATATGTTACTCACTTAGAGTTATAATGACGCTTTTCGTTTCACTGTCGTCGTCATCACATTGCGATCTTGTATTTGTGGGTGGTTGAGGACTGTTCGAAGTTATCGCATAAACATAAATATGGTATATGTTTATTGATATATATATATACCCCGACCGATTTATCTATATACTTTTTCGTGTTATAAAAAAAAAACTCACGCTCGCGCCTTTAGTAAATTGACTATAATGTTGTAAATTTATCAGTTCCAGTGGTTATTATTAATATTATAGTATCACATGTAAAACAATAGTCGAAATATTCCTGTTTCCTGTATGGCAATCAAACGGTTTTTGAATTGTTTATATTTTTTATTTAATTTAATTTTTTTTTAAATTATTTACACTTAGTTTTGACAACCGAGGGAAAAAAGTGTAAAAAAAAAAAAAAACAAAAAAATAAACAAACGAGAGAGAGAGCTCCGAGGCGAACGTCGGACGCCTCGTCTCGGAGGAATTACGGAAACAAACGGGCACCGCGGCTGCGAACGTATAATATGCAGGGGAATGATAAAGAGCACATGCGCCGTATCCGCCACGTACGGCCAGGCGCAATGATGATGTCGATCGAGCGCACGGCGTGTTTCGACTTTTATAGAGGTATACGAGCGCGTAAATAACTGACCGCACGCGACTCCTGCTGCAATAATAATAAATTAATAAGTCATAACAAGACATCAAAATATGTGAAAATAACGATAACATTTTATGATGCCTTCAAAATGTGTGTACTTAACTAATTATTCTAATTTTCTTGTATTTTGTATAAGCAACATAATATTATGCTAAAAACTATGAATATTGTATTCTCGACTTCAAAAAAAAAAAAAATGCCAATTCATTATCCTATCAATTTCGTATAAAATTTTATATTATTAAAACTGTGCATATAATTAATTAATAACTGTGCATATTAATAAAAATATAATGTTGGTCGTTGATTTTTATAATTATTATGATAATGTTTTAATCAAAAACCTAATGATATTAAACTTCATCTTTAAAATGACTGTTATTTAAATAAGTATTAAATATTACTAAAATATATTACAAATTTAAAATAATAATACATACTAATTAAATTCTTTGTTGTACAAATTAAGTCGTGTGAGATGAAAGATCATTGTATCGAAATCGCCTTAGAGGAAAAATTGTAATACATTTAAATCGTATAGCCTGTTTTATTATGTTATTTAAGTGTAACGATAATACCTACCATATTATAATGATTTTTTCAATTGACGTTGCACAGATTGAAAAGGCGAAATGGCCGCGAGTCGTGTTTTCTATATGCACCTACATAGGTGATAGATATAATGATATTATATAAAATTCAAATGTAATAATCGTATAGGTATGAATAAATAGGACGAATGATATGCTTAATATTATATATATATATATATATATATATTATATATACTTATCGTGATGAAATCTCAAAAATCGTGAAACGAAATATTGCCACAAACTCGTGGTGTACATACGCATCCAATATACGTAGCCACGTAGGTACTTACTCGGCATATTGGTAGGTACTTACATTTATTTTTCACGAATGTTTTATTGGTTTACCTAATGGTCAATTATTATTGATATGACCTCGTCATCGTATTGTAACTGTTTGTGTGCAATATGTTTTTGTTATGATACATAATATTAATTTTATTTTAAATTCTTAGTAAAATAAATTATGATACGTAAATTTATTACCCAGCAGTTTGTCACTGTCATTTACTGCGATATTATAATAATTATTAAGTTGTGCAAAGTATTTATTTTTTATCTAAGGTAACCTATATATACCTATATAACGCATAGATATTCGATTCTAATATTGACTATTTACTCTTGTCGAGTTTGGTGACGATTATGATTTGATAATAATTTATAAAGTTTTCACTAAATAGCTAAATATACCATTAAGTATACCTAATTATCTGTGAAACTGAAATCATAGTGAAAAAGACGATAGTAATAAATTTTTTTGATGATTCTAATCATCTAATCGTATTATATTGCACTCTGCGTTTTGTAATAATAACTATTAACAATTATAATATTATGTATCGTGTATGTTACACTATTAATGGTTGTGACAAATTATGACATTTTAAATTTGCAAGTACCTACGAATTAATTTAAAATATTTATGATAAGATATAGATACAGTACCATCGAATTAATAAATCAGACGAGGGTACCGTTGTATTATGGTTATTGATTATTATAAAGAAAATAATGGACGAAATCACGGCTTGCGGAATATAGAGTAAGGAGTTCAGGAGTGACGACGATTTGTTTCGACCTGAGACGACGCGATGCAGTTAAACATATATTATGTACTTGCGCACTATTCCATCTGCAACACGCGCAGGCTCTAATCGCCGCTGCAACATAGAAAATGAAGTGACCTAAATTTATTATCACCGGCCAATATTTTATAATTTATATAATAGATAAGATACATTTTTAACGAAAATTATTTTTTTACATTATACAAATCCCAAGGCATTCTTGTGGTTCCTACTCGTATATTGGCGACGGTTGAGATATATATATATATTATATAATGTTATAGTAATCTAACATGAATGTATAAGGTATACTTACAATAAAATGATTAAATATTGAGCTTAATTTTTTTTTAAAATCTAATTTAGATTGTTGTAATTTTAACAGCCAGTTGATTACCACCTGTCAACGGAAACTTTTACTGAGTCATTAGGTGGAAAGGGACAACAACAAGTGTGTGTTGTTCTCAACAAACTGCGATGTATTTTTACTTTGCATTTTAAAGTTACGTAAATGTCAATAGGTACCTACCTGCCTATTATAATAAATTATTATTAATAATATATGATTAAATGAAAGATTTCTAAAAATAAAAGTTTTAATAACAATAGGTATTAGGTATACATTTTTATTTTTATTATTTTTAAAGCGGAATATTTTTCGGAGTACTTTGATATAAAAAATCTGAATTTTAAACGAGTAGCTTATTAGTTATAGATATTTAAAGTTTTGATGAACAGAGTGGGGTATCCCACAAATTGTTGGTCCAAAGTGAAGTACTCATCTTAAACTAAATCTTAAACTAATCATCAAACTTAAGTTACTTTTAAATAATTGACTACTAGTTCAAAATTTGATATTGAATTTGATGTTTCGATCACTCTCAAATAATATTTTGCTTCAAAATATGAAATTAAAAATGTACTTTCATTTAAAAAAGTAAAACTTAAAAAAAAAAATATTTTCATAGACATTAAAAATTTTTAAAAAAATTTTTTTTTTGATAAATGCGAGAGTAATTTGATATTATGTAATATATACTAAATATTGTAATAATACGAGTATTTCTAATACTTCTCAGGCCCAGATAGAATACAAGATATGATCTGCAATAACAGAACTGCAAAAGACGAAATGAACATTTAAAATAACCCTTTTATAGCATGGCATGGATATGGTTTTAAGTCCTTTAACCATAATAAAACGATATAGTTATTATAATATAGTTAAATTTTTAAAGTTGATTTAATTTTTTTAAATCATATACTATAGTAGAATACCTATTTTAAGCAGTGAAGCTTTCATACAATGATACTATTTTTGAGAACCAAATTTATTTAATTCTATTTAACGAATTTTTTTATAATTTATCTTGTTGTCCGACGAGAATTTATATTTTGGAAGTCTTATTGTAATTTTATTAATAAGCGTTCAATTATTATTTCCTTGAGTTTTGCTGTAGCTCGATTTTTATACCATATTTTCATGACGTACGTTTCTATAATAACTTATTACTAGTAGATTATTGATTTTTGACTTGGACCGGGTGTTTAATAGTGTGTGGGATGATGTTATAACTTATAAAGCCACAACGGGATGTTTATACATTATTATGTACACTGAGTGGTTAAGCACGTATATCTCAACAATCGAACTGTTATAAAATACATGACATAATTTAATTGTATAATATTAATATGTAATAACCACGCTAAAAAATATTAAATATAATATGACATGTTATACGTACCTATGTATGAAGTACCTTTTTAGCTTTTAGATAAATTGTTTTTTTTTTAGATAAAAATAAATATTCAACAGTATACCCACAAAATATAATAAATATGAAATAAAATGACCTCTACAATATACATTGCATACTGATATCCCACATGCAACTTTATGTATTCTCAACGCCTATATGAATGTATACGCTGCAGTTTGCCCACTCCATATTCAAGGAGTTTTAAATTAAACTTAACCTTAAAAACTTCGGAAGTTTCCACGTTTTTACTAGTTTCGAAGATGTTTATTATATATTGTTATCACATTAAAATTATTCCATAGTATTCACTGTTTTATCTGGTAGAACTATAATACATTTGATATTTTAGATTTAGAGTATAAATATATTTATATTTTATATTATGTTTATCGTAGAACATATAATTATAATTTTAATTAATAATAATGGTAATATCTATTGTTTTTTATTCAGCTAGAATAATGAAATATCGTGAGCATTACTTCTTCCAAATAAGCTATAGTTAATCTAATTTTTTTTTTTTAAATATTAAAGAAAATAAATATTCATAGAATAGACTACGCTAAAACTTTAAGTATGTACCTATGTATTATATTATTTATTATAGAAAATATACAATGCATATTATTACTTACATTAAAACTTAGCATTGATAGTAATCAATACTTATAGTAATTTGGTTTTGTTTGTAATTGGGTAATTTTAACATAAGTCATAACTTTTTGTAAATAATATTGGTTATGACCTATTCGTTAATCGTTATAACACATTTATAAATGTTAATGTGTCCAAATAATAGATAAGTACTTAGATTTTACAATCTTTCACTGGTGTATTGGTACATAATAATTTTTCTCGATGGTCAATTGTGAGCCGCGGGAACCCAAAATACTCCTGGGCCCTAAGGGCTAAGACTAATGTCCCAGATGACCTATCTCATAAATAATGAAGTAGTTACCCAGAGATCGCCTCTGGACACAACGCTTTCATTACATTTCAATTACACAGAATATTGGAATATGTATTATATATTGTAACTAAACACATAATGGTCACTTTATAAATATAATTCAATTATTTGATATGAAAATGTATTAATTAAATTTAAAAAGTTTCAAAATATGAATTTGAATTATGTTAATTATAGAGACGTATAAGATATATACAAATCTCAGATTTGATGAGTATTGTCTTAAAAACTACATTTGTTGTCTTATTATATATTTATATTATAATGTTTATTTTTTTGTGTTTCTGAAAAAATTTCATCATATATTATAAGAGTAATTTAATTATTTTTTATGTACAAAAACCCCCCATTTAAATATTTTTTTCTTATCGAAGTGATTGATCAGATCTTATCTTTTTTCATCGGTTAAAAGTACTTATCCATATTATGTAGGTGTTTTTTATTTCGTAATATTCTGAAGTAGAACATATTATGCTATATAATCCTGTTGCACGTAACTCCCTATCCTATATTAATTCCACCAGTATGATCTCATGAAAATTGTATATTTAAAGTTGGTTAATGCATTTAATGTATGCCTAAAAGTAAAAAAAATAAAAACTTTGAATATTTGAAGCAAAAAAACACCTCTTTCGTTATTATGATACATAATCGTAGATTATTATGATTTCAGGTGTGATTATATGCCCATTTTTCACAACATTCGTCCTTCGTCCTCGGATTTTAAACGTTTAGATATTTTATTTATTATACTGTTTATTTTACTACGTATTTTTTATACTATAGGTATACGCGTTATAACCGTACATAACGTGAACCTATATAAACGACACATGGTTAACTATATACTAGATAGAAATATATACTTACCACCTATTAACCTGCAGTAAACTATAGTGTCTATACATATAAATATTATACAGGCAACACCTCTCGCGTCACTCTGTCCGATTTGCGATAGTCGAAAAGCTGTTACGGTCGATTCGTAACACTGCAGCAGCACCACAGACGATGGTGGGTTGCATGACGCACCTGGAAGCGTTTCCCCGCAACTTCAAATTGTGACTATAAAAAATTTATCCGCTTTAAACACCGCCGTGGTTCAACAAAAGTAGCGTACACAGTCTGTTTGTTTTTCTCTCTCTCTCTCTCTCTGAATAGCTATCTCTCGCTCTTTCTCACTTATAGGTGCTTATCTACAGCAGTTACTCAATTTAATAATACAAATTTAACAACGAATGAAACTGTGTAAATATACACGGTAAGTATACCTGTATTATTGTGAGTGTGTGATAATAGTACTTAAATGTGCATGCCAACAGAGTAGATCGTGTTGTAACTATTTATTAATATACATGAATATACATTGGTACTACAATGCTATGTATATATAACTTGTATATGATATATAAATATGTGTAATGCGAAATGTAGCGTTGATGGGTATAAATTATTCACGAAGGTTTTCCGGAGAGTGTAAATGATAAATTAGATTTCGGGCTTCTATATGTACTTATAGAAATATAATAGAAATACATACCTCTCTTGTTTAGTTATACGTTTGTTGTGTCGCCCGCTTGTCCTAATATTATACAACCATAAATCTTGTTGATTTTATAGAAATATTATTTTACGTGAAATTATAGTTATTATTGGTCAAAGTAGTAAACGAGGCACTTGCACGCGAGTATACATATTAAACGTATCGTGAGATAGGTACGATAACTCCAAAATGTAAAAATGTGGGAATAATTTGTAAATGTTTATATTTTTAATTGGATAATTATCGCACAAAAATACTTTATACTTGGGTACATTATACTAGGCAAATTTTTGAAAATAATTAAACATAATTGTCTAAAAAAGTACTACGATTTTTTTAAATTTTCTTTTTATATGATTTATGGTTATTATAAAACGATATTTTTGAAAAAAAAATGAGCTTTTATTATTTTGTTGAATGGAAATTAGATTTTTGTCTTTCACTCCCACGTACAAAAAAAAATCATCTAGACTATTGACATTTTTATAATTAAATTTATAAAATATGTTTTTTGTGTAGTTTACTTTTATACTTCCAATAATTAGTTGAACACGATTTTGAATACCCTGAAGCTGTATAAACGACAAATATTATTAAATTTGCAATTTTGTCTAAAACATATACTTTTCCGCTTATTATGTACCCAGCGTTGCCAGATTGCAGGGTAATACGATTCCGCATGGTTGTCTTTTTGTTTCGGCCACTAACTACAGTTGCATGTATGTTCAATGTTTAAAAGAAAAACAAAAACCGAAGTTTATTGAACTATGAAGTATGAATTATATATTATGTTCATATATCAACACAATAACTACATAATACTACTAAATATTTAATGGGCACAAAAAAGACTTTAGAGCTTATTACCATAAATAAGTGCGGCTTACAATTGTATTGGTTATATATAAATTTAACAAATGTTGAAATATATTATAATATGAATAACATGATGACCACTAACGCTAATGCAGTAATGCCTATAATATCATATTATTTGAATGTTGACATTGGCATTCAGCGTGTATTACTAAATTTGTTGTTGACGATAATTTGCGGTGAAAGAAACAAAAATACCTCTCTTTACAACTTTTCGTGAAATAATATGTCAGTTATAATAGTAGCAGCACTTAGCAAAAGATTTATTTATTTTTTTATTTTCCACGGTACCAAATAAGCGTATAGTTATTAGTTAAAAAATTGACTTATCCACTTAGTAACTTTGGTATACCACAGGCCCCAAAACTATGACATTATTGTTATAAACAACTATAGACCATCTCAGATTCTGAGTAGAGTGATTATAACATAATGAGTCTATAATGACACGTTTCTTTTTGAAAAACACTTACGTCCTATACATGAATTTATAATTGGATCCAGCTGGTACTTTGGGAGAGTGGGAATCAAAAGCAAAAAATTACTCATATACTTTTTAAATAATAATAATAAAAAACTAATACTTTGAGTTTGAATCAAATCTATTTTTTATTAGTCTTTTGTTTCATATATTATATGATTTTTTTTAATATCATATATCTTTTGATCTATTCATAGAAAACTAAATTTTTTTAGTTTTTTTTATATGAAACTATAGAAGACGTCAAACATTTTTTATGCTAATTGAAAAAGAACAATAATTTATATCGCTCATAAATTCTAAAAGTATTAGATTAAAAATATCTAAATACAGAAGCGCAATGGCTTTATAATTGTTTTAAAGTTTAAAACAAGAAAATTTGTTATATCACGAAAATTTGCAAATTGTTATTTAGTGTAAAAATATAATTTTAATAGCAACATATAGCCTATAACTTAAAATGCTTGAAAATGTAATACAAAGTTTCTCACAAGTTATTTATATTATTATTTTTGATGAACTACGGGGCAGAGATTATTTGCGAAAGCAGATTTAAAAACATGAGTTGATCGTAAGTTGGAAAGTTTGGCAGAACTCCATATCTGGATGCCATAATATCACACTAGCCTGAGAATAGTTTTATAAATTATTAATTTTTTTTTACGTACATTTTAGATCAGGGAAGTGAGCTTGGTGAGTGGATTCTGGAGTTAACTAATTTAATTTAAATCGTAATATTGGTAATAATATGGTAGCATTCACTTGAACTTATTCAGAAAATCAGAATCATGTATAACGGCTTTTTCATAATAAACACAAGATGATATTCTGTCGTTTTCTATAATAACAAACACTTTTTAGACAATGAACTCATAATTAGATATTTAAGTGTATAATTATTATGTTAATATACCTAACTGTATTATCCATGGCTAAGGAAGAGTTTTGAGTACCCCTGTAGTCCCCGCTCAGCTTTTGTTTACTGAACAACTGCAGTACATATACAAAATAAACACAAACTATAGATAATTAAATTTGAGAAATTCATTGGTAATAATATAATTATGAACATAATATCATGTTCTTTAGGTTAAAAAATAAGTATAATATTAAACCTAGTTGTACATAACATGGATCACATGCTAAAATTAATACTAAGAAAAAGCGGAGGTCGTGTAAAAAATATTACTGATTTTTTGCGAGAATATGAAAATTTCGTGAATGAAAATAATTAAGTATATGAGGGTTAGATGGACTAAGGCATGTGGACAATCTATAGGTCCCTTGAAAGTCGAAAGCTTAAATACGTTTAATACATTTATGTCATATAAATGTAATGCATTATCCAATATAAGTATAATTATTTCGATTATTGTGCTTGGTAAATAATTTATTGAACAAATTTATCAAAATGGATTATAAATTTAAGTTGGTGAAATAGTTAATACAGTTTTTGTTGATACGTTTTTGTTATTAATTGTTTAATATTTTTATTTTAGATAAGAGATTAACATTAAAAAAAACTTAAATTTCTTTTATGGTCAATAATTATTGTCATCATTTACTATATATATTATATGTAGGTAGGTAGTAACTAGTAGCTGTGGAGTCAACACACCGCCATTAAAGTCAGTTTTTATTGGGTATTGATTTAAAACAGAATGGAATTATACTACTGCTCTGTCCTGTAATAAATTTTATATTTTAATAGCTATATCCTATGTGGCTATCCAGGTATGAGCTTATAACATGCATATAAATATATATGTATAATTCACCGATGTGTGCCTGTGTTACATAATGTTATACATTTACACAAATGAACGTTGTACAACTTAATTGTGCTATAGTGATGAATAATAAATATTAATAATATGCATCCACTTGTATATTATATTTGAAAAATACTGTTAATACGAATGTTGAGAGTTTCTCTAGCTTTATAGTATTTTTTATCAAATTGTTTATATATTTTTTTAATATTTGACTATATAAAGTTAGAATGATTGAAAATATAAATTAAAAATATATATACATGTAATTATACATATTAATAAATACTAAAGTAAAATATATATGTACTTGAATACTTGTATATTTGTAATTAAATATACATATTTAACATTGAAATTTAAAGTACTTTTCCTTTAATTTTATCTTAATTAATAATTATACGCTATACAATACGTGATAATACTACATAAATATAATTTTTGTATTAAAAAAATAATAGGAAGTAATTAATAATTATGAAAAACTTTTATCTATCTACGATAAATATAATACACAATTTTATAACATTGGTTATTAAAACAAAACAAACTATAGATATACATTTATAGAATAATAATTAGTAATCTGTAGAATGTAATATTTTAAAGAATTAACATAGAAAATTCATTTTTTTTAGTAAAGGAAGGTGTATCGTTAAAAAATATAAAAACAGATGTTAAAATTTTTGTTAAACTTTTCGAGTCACTTATTCAATTTATTATTTGAATAGTGGTTTAAGTTATTAAAGTTTTTATTGAGATGCAGTTTGAAGGTTTGAACTATATATTTAAAGTTATAATTTATAGCACATTGCATATTTATATTTCAAGTTTTATTATAAAAAATATAAAACTTAACTTTGTCATCAGATCATCCAAATCTTACATAGGCCAAGGTCTTCCACAAAAATATGTTATTTCAGCTCAGTTCATACTAACCGGTTCGACTTACAATTTTATAAATTTGGATTACAATATCTAGTTATTCGAAGCAATATTTTGTGTTATATAATTTTAAATATTCAGACTTCTTTTTACATCGTAGTATTTTTAAATGAAAATACAGATACAGTGAATTTGTTGTCAGCTATTTTATATAAATCATGACGATTTAAAATTCTTATTCAATTTATAACGTTAAAAAAGTGACACAGAGAGATCGTGTAAGCATCAGCAATGAAGCATTTCTTATTTGAGTTAAAATGTTTAAAATAATGTTTGATGATAAAATATAATTATTGAATAAAAAAAAAGATTCTACTTGCAATATTTGATAATAATTATGCCTACATATTGTTCATCGTAATGTATTTACAAGTAGTTCTTATTATTTAAAATGATAATTATTAAAAATAAATAGATGATTTGACTATTTTGACATTTATGTAATTAAATCAGTGATTCATTATTTCCATGATATGACTGTTACAAGAAATCTTGGATTTCATTTTTAATTATTCATTGTTAATATACAGGTATGTTCACAGTGCAAATAATAGGATCGTGGTAATAGCTCAAAAATAATTCAAATAATTTGAAAATGCCATTGGTGAAAAATATTAATAGACTTATAATATTTTTTGAACTACCATAATAATTAAAAAATTTATAAAGCTTGAAAATTTTCAAAAAGGTTCTTTTAAGTTATTGTTACTATAAATTTCATAAATTCAAGTACACAAATTTGTACAAAGTATAAAGAATTATATTGAAGATAAAAAAATAAAAGTCAATAATAATATACACGTTGACGCAAGTATAAGGACTAAGGAGAGATCTTTGGGGACTATGGTCCCCCTCAAACACAACTATCCCAAATCGCTAAACACTCATGAAAAATGAACCTAAAAAATTATTTAATTAATTATAATTTAAAACTTAGGTATAGTAATTCTAAACTCTAATAGTTGATATAATAACCACAGATGATATGAATTTTCGATTTTTCCATAGAAAACGTGAGAACTGGGAAGAGAATAATATTACCCAAGACCCTACTATGTAATAATTTGCCATTAGGAATGAATGTGTATTTATAAGCTTCTTCATTTACTTAACAGACATAAAATATAATATATTGAATGTAAATTATGTAAATAATAATTTGTATTTGTATTTCAATAACTATCGTTGTGTGGATGGGTAAGAGCTTCGTCTCTTGTTTAATTTAATTCACATAACCATATTATAAACTAAAATAAACGTATCATTTAAACGTAAACATTTTAACCATCACATAATTATCCTTCTGTTTTTGTTGCTGTTGTTATTACTGTTGTAATAATAATAATTATTACAATTTGCAGAAATAGTCCTATATAGTTTACAATAATAATAATTGCAGTTATTATCATAAATAACAATTTCTTTAAATTATTTACACTTATTTGTTTTTATGAAATAAATTGTACCTAAAAAAGATAAGTTTATTTTTAAACCTAACAATAAGTATATTTCTATCAGATAATATTTCCAACAGCTAGTAATTATCAATTTAAAATATAAGCTGGGAATAAATAATATTATGATCAAGAAAAGAAATATATAAAAATAAAAATTTATGTTCACATGCTGAAAAACGATTCTTTTTTCTGTGAAGGCCAGGATTTTTCTGTAAGGAAATAAATAACAAATAATTTCACATTAAAATTACGTCCCAAAAGCACTGTACCATAACTTATTATGGGTAGTCAATATATATACTATTATATGTGTATAAACTATTAAGAACTAAAATCACCTTAAACATCACAAGGCAAAAAAAAAAATACAATGAACTTTGAGTGGTAAAATCAAATCCCTGTGAATTAGTAGACTCGATGCCTACAACAGTTAAAAACAGTACCTAATTATTATATTGATACATTAAAATAACTTAATTTTTAATAATATTTGATTTCGTTTAGTATGAAAAAGTGTATGAAAAATGCTGTTAACTGATGAGTATTTTAATAAATTAGTTGATTACCTACTTGAAATGTGTAATAACGTAGATATAAATCCGGTTTGACATAACTATAAGTTGTATAATTATGTAAGAAGTAAAATAGCAATATTATACTGACCTATCCTCTGTATTTTCATAATAAGACATTAATAACAATTATCACTTTTAAATATTAATAACTATAAGTATAGATATTCGTTTTTATTGTGTCTGTATAATTTATTATAGAAATCTTTTTAAAGTAATTCTTATTATATCTATAGTTTTCTTTTTTATTATTTATTCACCCAAGATTCACTTAAAATGTTACAAATAACTAGACGTAAAAGTAAAAAAAATATGTAATCATACTTAGTAAAATATAAATTGGTATATATTTTTAGTTTGATTAGTGACATTATTTGCTTCATAATTTAAAAGTTGGAATAACATTTTTGGATGAAATAAATATATTTTATCGTAAATTTAGCTCTTTTTGTCACTTTTTACGATTTTGTCATAAATAATTTGAAACGATGAACTATATATGATTGAATACTACGTTACTCAAAGGAGTCAAAGAGCATTTATTTTATTATTAAAAAACCTAAAAAAAAAGTTTATCGACTTAATAAAAAATAAAATAAAATTTCAATCCAATCATGGTATACCTATAACCTTGAGAATATAATATATATACTATATAGTATATAGCTATTGGCTATTACCTACACGCTACAACCCACATATAATAATATAATTTAAAACTAACTTATTATTAAAATGTTTGTTTCTTTTGATAAGTGTAGCTTTTTCTTTATTGTCAATTGATTCCCTCCTAGTATTTACAGGATGATGACTGCACATGAAGTGTATAGTTTTTACAAGGATTCGTTAAAATTGCTGCAGATATATATCATACAATATATATATATATATCAGTATATCTATATAAAACGATAAACAAATAAACATTAATAAACAATTATCAAGTTTCCAATTGTTAAACTTATACGGTATGTAATGGTCAATAATTGTATATGTACCTAGTAACTGTTTATATGATATTAAGTCTAGAGGGCGAATGTACGCGGCTGTTTTGAATTTTAATATTATTTATAAGTAAGTATACACTAAACATTATTGAGCAATACTCCATAATATTGAAGCAATATATCATCATCAGTAATAACCAATAAACGGTGACGAATAGGGGAAATTCAGAAAACCCTAAAAAGCCTGAAATATATAGAAATGTTATATATTTTAATTAATAACGTATAAGGTTTAATTTTTTCTAATATTTTTTTTAAGATGGTTAAAAAATGTATTAACTACTTATGACAATAATTGTCAACTATTATGTATAAATTTATTGAAGATTATCCCGAATTATAATTCATAACTGACCTCAATTGCTGTATTTATTTGAAATATAACAGCATTGATATGACACTAAGTCTAATATATTGTTGAGTTTATTGACGTATATAATGTGTAACTATAATAACTATTAAGTAGTAGTTGATCCAGAAGTGATTAAATTGAAAGGGAAGGGGGAATTTATGTTTTGGTTCAAAATTTAAATTATAAAATATATTATACTATCATAATTACTGTATAATATAGTATCCACTAAGGATTAAAAATAATTAGATCATGAAGAGAGTGAGATAATAACACTCTTAATTCGCTTCTCTTCTCAAAGAACTCAATGATAGTGATATATTTTTCAAGACACTTTGAAAAGAATCCTCTACAGCTTGGTTATTGGGAATTGCTATACAATATTATATTATTCATATTTTTACTTTTTAGATGACATTTTTTTTGGGGTGAAATACACAATTACCTGAATTACCTATATATAATTTAAAGTAATATAAATATTATGATAATAAATTTACTAAAATGTATAACTAAAGTAATCAATTCGATCCCAATATAAGAAATAATGGGAGCCAGTTGGAGCAATAAGAATATTCTTTTTAATGATTATTCTGGCTAGTGTGACAATTTTCTATTAAGTGCCTATTATAATGTTATAAGGTTTATAAAGATTACAATTGACAATGCGTAGGTATTGTACAACGGGTAGCATGTGCACGCATTTGGAAATTTCACCACGCATTGATATTTTATGGATAATGCTTGTCATTCAATAAAAAAATGTGACGTTTACATTATATAACAACTTATATTATAGAATTCGTTCGAATTTAAAAAGGTTTTGCAAAATCATAATCAACTGCAGAATTGGACTTAAATAGAAATCGACTTGCGCCTACAACATTGTCTATTATTATTATTATTTATTAATATTAATTAGGTACAAGTGTAGGGGAGGAGAATTATTGTAACACAAGATAACATCAGCTGTAACTTTAATGATGGATATTATTCAATGCCGTACTCTGATCAAATTCTCTAGGAAGGGGGTACTTAAACCTTTTATCTCCAGTTATGGCATCTGCAGTTAGCATACTTAGTATATATATTTCTGTATATATGATGTATATATAAACAGGGTGATTAATCGAGCATGTCCACCCCAGACCCATATTCATTCATATAATAATGAGTTTGTTCAAATGTATACTATTACTTTTGAATTTTTTAAGCGTGCTTATAAACCATATTTTTAAGTTGTTTAACTTTTGTAGTTTTTTCCAAAAAAAAAAAAAACATTAGTTTCATAATTTATTTTGAAAAAAAATTAGTTTGGATAAGAATTTAAATAAGAAATCAGATACATTCATCATTAAAAAGAAAAATAAGGGGGGAGTATACTTGGTAAATCATTCGTCCTGTACATCGATATACGTTAATACAATTCAATAATCATAAACAATAATAATAATAATAATAATAATAATAATAAGTGATTCCGAGCATGACCAAAATGTACTACGTTGGGGCTGGAGAAAAACGAAAACGGCACGGCGTAAGACTCTAGAGCGATGTATACCTATTCACTCTTTATAATACATATATAAACCTGCCTACTATTCTTGTAGGTACACGTTATACACTTATAATATTACATACTTTCACTCGCCATATTCTAATCGATACATCTCGACGGACTAGTAATATAGGTAATTAATAACGAAAGCAGCAAGTAACGACGACCAACAAATAAACAATGGCCGTGTATAAATTATGGCGTGTACCTAAGTATATCAGCTACGGCATATACCTGTGCTGCAGTGTGTAGGTACGGTATAATATTATTATTGCACAAGCCCACCGCCACCGTCGAGTTTGTTGTTGTTATTATTAAACACACGTCCAACTGTGCTATATTATTCGTTCCGGGCAATCGACCGGCAATATACAATTAAATATAATATATATATATATACCTATTAGGTATTATTATAATATCATATCTGATGATTTTACCGGGAGAAGTAACCAAGTACTATATTAAATTCTACAACCAGGCCTTTTTTTTGTTCATTTTAAGTATAAAGAAAAGAGACTGAAAGGAACTTTGATTTTTACTGTTTCGAGATTGTCTGCATTTATTATATGACATAACCATGTGGTGGGTGGTTAAGCTCAATAGTCCGATGGAGCTTCGCGGGATGGCTCTAGTTATGCCAAGAAAAACTTTTGAATCATTGAATAAAAGGAGTTAATACGTAATATTATTGGACGTTTTTAAGGTAATATAGTCATATACATAAGAGCTTTTTACCATGTAGCGTAGTAACATGCATATGTAATGTTAGCGCAAAATGCATCAACTTATCTCTGAAAATAATAAGTAATTCTACTGACTTAATATTTGTTTCAATGTATATTGCGCAATACTTATTTCATTAATATAACAAAAAACGTCTTACCATCCTTTAAAAATCTTTTATATTTTGTTTGTTATTTAATTTTTTATATACACTTTTTTATAATGTACTTGTTAATAGAGTATATTTATATTCATATGATTATTAGATATAGGTACACAATTTTGAAATTTGCTTGATCGAAGTGTATAAGTATTTATTGCGATTGCGTGTTTTGACCGCTTTTAGTGATTATTAAATGCAAAAGAGACATTGCATAACCAACAAGATCAAGAAAAAAAACAAAATAAAAATTGCAAATTGAAAAACAAATATCGCATATTATTATTATCGTCTTTGCGTGTTAGTTCAACGGTCTGATTTACCGTTCGTGTATACCTAAGTTTAGCATTATTTTGTACAGTGTACACTATTTTGAATTGTGAAATAAATTGGGATTTTTCGTTAAAATATACAATGCGTACATAATATATTATAGACATTAACTTTTCAATTGAACGACATGCATAAACTTGGTTCCAGCCCAAAGTGGTTGTTTGGCAAACTTCCCATCCATCACAATATCACTATACACGTTGCACGAAATGTGTTCCTTCAATATATTTTATATTTTTATAGGGCGTTTTTACAAATAATGTTAAGAAATTAGAATAAACATACTGGGTGAAGTGTCATAAAACCGAAATTTTCAAAAATTACTATTTAGATTCTACCTACGTGGTACTTATTGCCCACTTATAATTTTTCCAATTGTCATGTATTCCAAGTTCCAATATCTTCTGATCCCTGTCGACAAGCTTGTTATAAGGAATCATTTTTAGTCATAATTTATTTTGCTTGTGTTTCCACTCTCCCACCCCTGAGGCTACTAAAATGATTTTCTATGTACGTGTTTGCTAGCAGCTCCATTTGTTACGGTGTTTATCGAACGATATTAGGTCACATCAATTTTCGATTATGACATACTGCCATACTGGTACTAAATGGTACCCATCACGTTAAAAATGGGCCAAGAATCACGTGACATATTATTTCACATATTATATGGACCATGCAATAGGAATATCGTTAAAGATTTATTTTTCAATTTAAAAATGACTAACCATAAGTATACAAAAATAAAAATTTGTGTTTTTAATTAGAAAAAAATGCTTACAGATTTGTTTTTCACCTTTCATAGGATATTTTTGTCTTAATTTTGACATTCATTGTAGAAACTCACTGTATAGGTATATATTATTACAGGTACGGGACCTTTAGAATGTTATCGTTCCAAATAATATAAATTAGGTATATTATATATATCAGAAAATGACAATGATAGTCGTCTAATTTCTTATAATAGCAGTCACATCAACACAAAAAAAACCTCAACGATAATCGTCGTCAAGAAGATGGATGACAAAAAAAAAAAAAACGAGTGTGGCGAGTTCTTCCATCGTGTGGTCACTGGTCAGTGGTGTAGCTAAGTGAGCAGGCAGGTAAGTAGGTATGAAGGCATAAGTACAAAAAAAAGAGCGGCCTTGACCGATTTTCATGGTTCGCGACCGTATACCGAGCACCGAGACATAATTGCATTTATTGTTGCCGTCGGTTACGAATAAAACCACAATTTCACGTGTGTACTCGGATTGACCGACCATTTAACGCGATACGTGTGTGATGTAGTACTTATATTATGTATATAAAGAATATAGATATTATAAATATAATGAAAATGCATTTTACCTATATAATAGTCAATAGGCTAATGCTATAAATCATATTATATTTTATTATGTATATTTTTTTCTTCGTCGTTTTCGCGCGTATTTATACTGCACGTCGAATTAGTTATACGAACGACCCGAAGAAAATATAAGTAATATATAAGCATGTTATACCTACTCGCGAGTTTGTTTCAGTGAGGCCCAATAATCTCAAAAAGATTTTAATTAAAAAAAAATAAATACTGACCATAACTACTTATAAGAACATTATATAGGTAAGACAACAGCTGACAGAATTTTATCATTTTATGATAATCTGATGGTCTATTGGAGGGTATACTTTTTAGGAATAAATTTTGAATTCCACAAGCACCAATATCTTTTTTATATTTTATACGAACAATATGATATTCTACGTCGTAGAATCTACGACGAGATAACGCATACGAGAAAGTTGGATTGAAAATAATATTATATATTATTCTGATCATCTTTTGAAATGTATTACCATATTCTGCATGTATGATAATTACAATCACCCAGTTCGAGTGTTACTACAGTATCATTGATATATGACTTAAGCAGGATCATTAAAGTTTTGCATGTTGATGTAGGTACCTATAAAAATGCGATTGATTGATCGAATGTTCACACTCTTGTACTATTACCACTAATATATAATATAAATTAATAATTATAATAAATTATAATGTATTCATGCGCATTTAGACTTTTTACGAACGCATCTGGTCACGGAGTAAAAATATATAGATAAGCGTTATTTCGGAGCATAATATTTATTATAATTTCGAAAACCTACTGCGTTGGATACTATTCCACATGGGAACGTTTATCGATCGAAAAGATTGACGAGAATCATCAAGCGGTGGCACCAAGTTCATCAAATATAATATTATGGTGGATTAATAAATACATTACGTAAAAAATAATATAATTGGACGTCTTTTTGCAGTATGGAACACGTTACTATACACCTTCTTCAGTTGTATAAAAGTAATTACCTAATCATGTCGAGGTAATGAAAATAGGTATCTAATGTTCATAATAAAATTCAATGATTTTGAAAAATAAAATAATACACATATACATTAATTGTAAATTATTAAATTTATTTCAAAGAAATTAGGAACAATAAGCGTATAGGTTTTCAAGCAGCTACAATAAAAACATAGGTAGGTATACACGACAATTTAATCATTCCTGGGAAATTATTCGGTGTAGATATATAGACATATAGTTACCAATTTGCATACACCCGTGAGAATTGATTGTAAATCATACATCAAAATATTATAAAATATTCCCCAGAAATGTTTTCAATTAATATGGAAAAACTATTTTCATTTAAGCACGGACAGTCGCTATTAACAATAGCATTGGAAATTCATTTCCCGGTTGGAAATTAATGTAAATAGACAATGTGATTTTAAAACACGTTTAACATTTTGTTCTTTGATAAATGTCAAATCAAATATTATGTAAATTTTAAGAAATATGATTTGCGTTATGTACCTATAGACGTACCTATCATATTATATATTATTGTAATTATATTATATTTCTACTTGATATTAATTTAATATTTAACCTCGGAATTCTTTACAAAATCTAATAAATTTAATATTTAAATCTAAGTAACAAATCAGAAATAGATTCTATAATAACACTGTATATATATATAAAATTAGAATAATTTTTAACCTTGAAATAAGGTTTTCATATATTAATCAGTATTTAAGAGAACGCCCACGCCTCTTATATATACTACTTTATCATTGTCATTGATCTATTGTGGGTTTACTTTTCAATTTTTATGATTGATACGATTATATTAGACAATAATTACTCCGTAATTTAATTTCGATAATAGCTAAATATTTTACGTTTATACATCTGACTCTTGACTAGAAGCGTTAAGTTTAAATAAAAAATTATACACTGTAGAAAAACCAATCCATTATTTACCATAAAATAAAACAAAAACAACGTTTTAAAACATTTATAATTCCATAAAAGATTGATAAGCACTAATATTAAGTTAGAAAGTCTACGTTTTTGTTCTTATGAACTGCAATTTTAATATGTTATACGTGTAGAGAGACTATGAAATTTTTGGAGTTCACTTATTAATAATTCTGTTGGAGTATATTTTAGCTATAATAGAATATTATGTGTATTTTACAGCCGTGTTTTTCAGGCATACAATGGCTATTGACTTATTAAACATGCCTATATACAATAAATTAATATATATACCTTATACCTATATATTTAATTCATAAAGTTGGCCTTATTGTTTCGGTTTTTTAATAGTAAATGTTTTAACAAAACTCAACAAAATATTTATTTGGTATAATTAATTTACGACAATGACTTCCAAAAATTGTATGAGACATAATCGTAATGTTAAAATGTTTAAGACTAAGAACAAATAATTATCAAAAATATTTACAGTTTAAAATGTAACGTTTTTTCATTTTCATTTCCCTTGTTAGTTTTAATAGTAACATATTTCTCATGACTCGCTAGCATAGAATTTTAAGTGTTGTATATTTACATTCTACTAGTACAATGAGATACTGAGATAATTAAGAACGAAAGACTATTTTTCGCCAGAGAAACGCTATTATACATAGTTGAATACTTTAAACATATCAATACGATACTCGGATACTTGTCTTGTATAGGTATGTTCTCTTTTTTATCGGCTTGTTAAAATACTGAAATATCGTTCAGTGCTGTTGACATTTCGATTCTAAAATATTTACAGAATCTCGACACTCATTTTATGAGAATTATTACAATTCAAATGTCGAGGACATGCTATTTCATCAAATAAGAAGGTATTGCGATAAAAATGTATGACTAATATTACGTATAGTGATTATTTGTGGACGTGTGAATATCAATTATTAGTTTATTTATTAAAAAATAATGTATTTTAATTTAATTTATCATAACAGTATAGTTCGAATACAAATTTTACAATACTAACTATAGTTTTTAACACAGATTATAATTTCAATTATAATAATGAAATTAAATAAAGCATTTTTATGAAAATAAATTAAATATAAACAAATTACAAATTAGTAAGCAAAACATAATATTACTTAAAGCCTTAATAATATGAAATTAAAATGTTTAATATTAAGAAATTAAAAAACAATTTTTAAGATATTAAGTCGTCTATTTTTATAATTAATAACCCGCCAGAGTATTTTTTATAATATTGAACATAATTTAATACAATTAATACTGTACTACTTGAATTTGTATACTACTATATTACACGCACCAACATTTCGAATTATACGTCAATGTTTTAATCGAACGAATGACTATTACAACTCGTTAAATTTATAATGATGTTCATTTTATATACAGGTATATAATTTATAAACATTTTTAATGATAGTTTTCTTTCTATTTTCCCGCCGATACTATGAGTTTATATAACTTGGTTTATCTAACTACCGACTATTATACATTTTCCGCAAAAAATATTGAAATAATAGTTTTACAAGAAGAATAAAATAAATATATATATATGTATATATATTGATATTTAAGAAATTAAAAAGTATATTTTAGCATTTACAACATCGTAAATTATTAACCAAAAAAAGAAAAGAGAAAATAATTGATAAATGTTTTTTTTTAAAAAAAGATTATTTTGTGTATATTAAAAGATAATCTTAAAACCATTAAAATTAAATTTACCTTAACTAATACTGCGTATCAAATGTACCTAAACTATATTAGATTTTTTAATTTTAAAATATAATTTTCTCAACTACGTTATTTAATTTAAAATATATTTAGGGCATTTTGCCAGGAGGTCAAAATGGTACGATTTCAAACGTGAAATGTAATCTATATTTATTACAGTATTGTAATGTAATGACGAAAAAGTTGTAAAATATTTCGGTTATGTTTTAGTGTTGTTTAAATACTGAACTTTAAAATATATTTTATTTACAGTTAATATTTTTTTTTGTATTGTAAATAAGTCATTCAAGTAGTATAATAACAGAAAATTAAATTTAAAAATTAATTTAATCTCTTATAAATAATGGAGAAGATGGTAATATGCATTTTAAGTTCTAAACGGGACGTGAGAGCTATATGCCATAAAATTCTCATCTAATAATTTGTTTTTAAATAATCAATTCTAATATTGATGAAAATAATTCATATACATATATAAAAGCATTATAAAATATTTAATACAGCAACGTTTACAAATGTTTGTAATAAATGTTTGACTTACCTTGGTACTTAAATCTTACCAATATTTAAGATACGAACTTTTTTTTTTAATTAAGTGGAGATAATATATTTTGTACTTAATTGCTGAATAATTACACTTATGTATGGCTCAAATCATTAACTTGGAAACATTATGATAAAGGTGTTTTAGGAGATCACAAAAGTCCTTGGGTCATTAACAATATGACTGATCGTATGGTAGGTAATTGTTGGATTTGAAAATTCAGAGCGAGGTCTCTACTGATATTACAAGCGCCTTGTGTTCAAGCACAGAAAGCTTATACATTACATAAATCACCGGACCGTTAACCTCTAGAATAACATTTGATATTTTTTCCTTTTATTAAATTACGAAAAGAAACCAAACATCGCTATTTGTATATTATGAAGTAAGCTGCTTGAAATTCAAAAATCTTACTGATAATATACTCTTCTAAAAAGGTATGTCACCCGTTTTCCTCTCTGATGCAATGTAATCAAATCATTTTACAAAAATCCTATCAATAATTTTTTTTTGCAATGTATGTGTTCAAAAGTTTCCCAATAAATTGTTTTGACGCTATTTCTACCTACTATAATAATTCATAACAAAAACAATGGAGAAAAAGTTCTGATAGTTGCCAGAATTGAGTGATAGTCTATGTCTATTTCTTTTCAATGATAAATCATTTTATTCGAACAACGATAAGAATATAGTGAGAGTATTGAATATTGAGAGTGAAGTTAAGCAAAAATGATCAATAATTGTTTATAATAAACTTACATTGGAAAATCTCTTAGAGAACAACTATGGTGCCGTCAATTTATTTATTTTTAATATTGTTACATAAACAATACTGTGACAATAAAATGAATGAAAAAAAAAACAGTAAGGCATTCGTTTAAACATTATATAATATTATAGGTACTTATACTTCAATTTATAATAAATTCTATTATTTCAGTTAATATTTCAAAATAACTGCTTGCGATCCAACATAACTAGATTTATAACAATATAAAATTGCACGTAATACGTGTAATGTATTCATGTAAAGTAAACATAATTCAAAATAAGTGAACTTTTATGTTACCTATATCGTATGAAGTATGTACAATGATTCATACGATGTATATTCTAACATAAAACATATTGTATATCGTTGTTACACAAAATGTCTATACATATAATGTTATTATAGTAGATAACTATTGTACCTACTCAAATAGTTACTCATTATGTTAAGATTTTTTAAAATTTGGTAATTGTGATGTTTAATTTTTTTTTTTTTAAGTAAATTTATAATAATATATATATCTAACGAGTGTTTTGATATGATTTTCTATTTATCATGATATAGTATATACTCGCACCAACACATTTTATACATAGGTATTAGTATATTATGATCGTTTAAAAAATGTATATATATATATTAATACTAAATAGGTATTGGAGATTTTTTTAGTTGTTTTATCACTGACAATTTTATTCGATCGCGTGTTAACAGTCGTCGCCCGACGGGTAATATTATATTTTGTTATATACATTGCAACTTCCGATACCGTTGCTTTCTGATATTGTTATATAATTTGTTGTTTTGTTTTTTAAGCAATATTTATTGGGGTATAATCCGTTGATAATATATAGATTATGGATATAATAATATGGAAAATACGTATCATAGGCAATAGCAGGTACATACAGTGATAACATGATAAATTACGAAATGCCGCAATTTACTATACCAAGTATACAGGTTTCGATGTTAATCAATTTACATAACCGAAACACAAAATAGGTAATAATAATGTAGGTTTAATTATATAAAAATAAAAACGTGTCCACTCGTGTTGTTTTTATACATAGATATTAGATACATATATAATGCTCGTTAAATCTGAAAATTATATTCTGATCGTTATTATTATTATATGATTTTGAATTTTTGTCATATTTATAATCCGAATTTATTTGTATTTTAGAATATTTTGAGAATACTGCATTTTTTCAATGTATGAAAAAAAATATCAATATTAAATAATGTTCAAAAAATATTAATTTATTTATGATTTGTTTATACTTAATTCAATCATATTAACTGCGTGACACGATGTAAACATTTTATTTACCAGTTGTACGAAAGTGACAGTTCCATAAATGTTATGTTATTTTTATCAGTTCATTATCTATTTATATTAACACTGAAAATAATGATTTTATAGTTATAATTTATTAGAAAATAATTTAAGTTCTTTTTTTAAGATACTATAGACTACTTAGAATTTTGTTAAATATTATAATTTATAAGTATCAGTATCAATAGTATTCATAGTTTTTAACCACTTTTGTGAATTTTAATGTCACTATAATAAGCAGCTTGTACAATTAAATATATAATTATATAATGCTATAAATAATTTCTTGTATTACAACTACCATTGTTCGTATGTAATGCGCAAAATAATAATTATTAATAATGTTCGTCAAAAAAATAATAATTTTTCTAATTAAAAAAAATAAAAAATAATACAGCTATTACAACTACATATTTCATTTTTCATTATCATATACTTTCATACAAGAAAAATCTCAGGTTAGCGGAAGGAAACCATCGTTCAAGAGACGGCGTTGGAGACAAATTCAAGGATTATTAATTATAGTGTTCTATGCAAAATTATGATCAGGGTCACTACTTAGCTCCTTCTAATATAATTTACATTATACTGATGTATTATTCTATTAAATAATAGGCAATCCTGCAACAGTAAACACGGTTAGTTGCACTTTGCTCGTTTTCCCGTTTATAAACTTCTATAGTTACATTTATATTTTATCATTGAGAGTAATTTTTTCCGCCAATTTTGAGTCATCGTCGGCAACGCATGGTGTCGTATATGACTCTTCTATACATCATAACAAACATTGGTCCCAAATACACACTATAATTGTGATTGTTTTTCTACTGAATAACAATTCCAAATTTGTCCGTACCATAACCGGTCAGAAGGAAGGCAGAATAAAAACGACAATTTTATTCAGGTCGTGGCGACTAAAGTGAAAGTGGTCTTAAAACCGTCCCACGAGTCTGTTTAATAATAATATAATGACGTAAAATATATAACACAAATACTAACGCTAAGATGTAAATTAATTTTTTTACTTATTATAATAATTCGTTTCTATCGTCTAAGAAATAAAGACACACACATAGATAAATATTTTGCGGAGTCGGTTGATTAATTATTTCTCTATTCAACTCTAAGACCAGGTCTTTATTTTCTACATTATGAATTAATGTAATGTAATGATAATATATAATATTATGTATAGAGTCTACAGTGTATATTATATGAATACATTACATTATGTTTTTATAAATCATAATAATTTTATTTCCAAATAAATTTTTTTTTTTTGCTAGACTAAAGTAATCCATATTGGATTATCGCCAAAATCCATAATGTTTTGTCATTATAGCCTTTTTGTTGCCGAACACTTGATATTCGAGGCTAAAGTAGTGAACGTGTTTAATATCATGATGGCACGTTTAACGATATATATCATATATATATACATTATGATAAACCAGTTTTTACTTTTTCAAACTCAGCTGGTTACGCTATATATTGTCTCATGTTATATATATATATTTAACATCATATACACAATATACTTAATATTATTATTACTCCATTATTATTACAAATTGAATATATAATTCATATGTATAAATATACATATGATCACAAATATTTCTCAGACAACTTTGAGATTACCGCAGTATCAAAATGTAAATTCAACTGTACAATAAAATATTTTATTAGTAATCACGATGTTTTTTTAAATTTGTATAAATCATACATTTTCTCAAACACCAATAATAAAAGTATAGACCTTGGATGTGATTTTTTTAAATGTCACATATATTAAGTAACGTGATCCATAATAATAATATTTGTAATTGACTTCAATTTTACAAAATAATGGACTATTTTATACGATAGCTGTAGGTACGGATAAATGTCAGGTAGGTACTCAATTAATTTGTATCGTCATTGAACCTTCTTCGTAGATTGAAAAGTGCCATATTGAATAATATTTTTTTCTCGTTTATTAATAATCTTATAAGTAAGGCAATAATTATCTGTGTTGAAATAAATTCAATCATTTTTCATGTTCCTGTCACAATGTATAACATTATTGACGTGATAGGATAGGTAGTCATTATGTTATTATTTTTTTTGTGGCCGCTTCTGTTCATCAACTGTCACTGATCAGATAAATATGAATGATGCATGAGGTCATTCTTTTATTTATTCAAAATGTAAGCTATTAATTATGTTCAATATTAATTTTGTATAGACTTTAAAATCAATAAACAAGCGTATTATATATACGTATAATTAATATATAAAATATAATAATTATTCATGTACATCATAATTCATCATTATATGCTTCTGTGTATACCATGATAATACCATATTGAATCAAAATCGATGTACGTGTATATTTTGAGAAAATGTTTTATTTAAAATATTGAATTAATATAGTTAATTGTTACTTTCATGCACTCTAAATATTAGGTACTAAAAGTATCCATATGCTTTAAGTTAGCATTCTAAAGAGGAAATATTATAAATCACAAAACTCGTTTAAGTCGTTGTATAATATATGTAACATAGGTATAACATATCTCGCCATGTAAATGTAAACGAAAGGAGTTTTGTAGATGAGTGAAATTAAATCAAAGTCAGTGGGATCCACTTATATCCTAGGTAGGTAATTGATATAATATACTACATCGATTAAATACCTGACTTAACGCGTACATAGAAGAAAAATTCCGATCGTTGTCCCCGTTTAAACATTGAACTACTGAGTAGGGCAATATAATTACATAACACTGCAGTAAAACATGGGAGCTTTTATCTCATCGGACGTTGCGCAAATATGGTACCTATAGGAACCTATTTGGTCCGTATCGTGGTAGAGTTTTTGTGGTAATAGTATAAGTTCCTATTACCTAGCGACGTATATTGAAGTCGTTTTTGCAAATAGCAACTCGCGGAATATTTTCGATTTGAGTTATAAAGCAAACAAGTGCCCTGTAACACTATATTGTTGTATACACTATAACTGAAGTGATTTCAATGGGTATGATAATGATATACTATATAAGTGAAGAATTTTGTGTAGGCATCTCGGATATTTCACAGTGCTCAGGTGACCTAACCTAACCAAACCTACTCTTAGCTGGAGCGCGATTGTGCTATTTTGTAATATTAGCGAGATAAGTTCAACGATAAGCAACTTGCAGATTGATCTGAAACCGAATGAAGGGTTTACTTTAGCACCGTGTAAAAATTTTTCAGTGACAGAAAAAATGTAAATTTTATTTCAAATGAATCGCATGCGGCGTGCGCTTTTACCGGCATTGTCTAAGAAGCTCTCATATTATTATTATGTAGACACCCATATTATAGAAGTATCTATATGGTATTAAATATTCACTTGTCGGGTTTCACGAAAACCGCGGCAGTCGGGTTGTTAATATGCCTGTCGGTTGCAGCGCTCGAAAGTATGATAATAATTTATTATTAATTTTGAACGACATAGGCGTACCGCGTACAGTTTTCATTCTCTGTACATCATCTGCGCCCCGCGACGTGTAATTATAATATATGTACGAAACTACGAAAGTGCGCGTATATAATATAACTCTTAACAGCCGATTCTTATTATTACGCGTTCTCTCCACGGTAGGGAGACCTCATATTATGTATATATTAAGGTATATGTAATATTATATCGTCAATATTATGATAATAACCGACGACGAATGGCGACGAACAATACGCGCGAGTACCTTACAAACAGTCACCGATTCGTATTATACCCATTATACTATATTATTGTTATTATTGTTTGACACGCGCGTTTTATTATTTTTTTTTTTCGTTCACGTGCGATTCGTCATGATTCACAATGATAGACGCAACGATATGTTATTAATATTATTATTGCTATAGTCATTTTTATTATGTGCTATAGCGTTATTGAAACACGCGAATAGTACCAATCTAGTTTAAAAACGAATCGGATAAAAGAGAATGTGAAGTGATTTATTTAACGACGATGACCGACGGGTGGAAGCGATAGCGCACACGGATTTTTTTTGCCCGTATTCTTCTCGCACCGCGCGTTTATGTTAATTTGACGAGTTTTCGAGTCAAATGCGAGGGATTCCAAGGTCGTGACGACGCGGACGATGTACCGATGATCAATATATTATGTATAATATTTTACACTATACGCGTAGTAGGTATACACGTTATTTAAATACCTAATTAAATAATCATTCAAATATAATTCGAAAACACACTCACGTGCGAGTCTAAGAATAATCGTGTTAATAAAAAAAAGAAGAAACTGTCTAGTTATTTGTAATAATATGTAACATATATGTATGGTACATTTGAGAGACAAATGACCCCGAGTTGGGTAAACGTATACGCCACAGCTGGTGTTATGTAGCTGTATAGTGTTTTTTACTATTTTTGTTTACGGTCGTCAGTGATATATAATAGCGTATATGTTTTGTATTTAATATAATATGGTCATTAAAATAGTCCCACACCACGGGTATAATAATAATATATTGTTCCGGGATAACCATCAAATCGTCATTTAAATTTTTTTTTTTTTGCGAAATCCAACAAGATGATTTTCGAGTAGCACCTGCACCGGAAGACGGTCGTTTTTTCTGTAGTGAGTTGCTTGCAACAATTTTACACAATTTATATCATCACCTACGCTAAGATATAAATATATAATATAGTCATCTAGGATCACCGTTTATAATGATTTTGCTTATCATATGTAATGTAATATATTATTGAAAAATAGCTGTATTCGTTTTACAATGAAGATTTTTTCCTTCTCATTTGGGTCATTTAAAAAAAGCACTGCACGTTTGGTTCATATATATATACATAGCAATAGATCATATATAATATATTTTGTATTGACGTACTCTACTTATAATACAAAGAGGTCACTTTCCTAATTTTTGAAAAAAAAATCGCTCAGACTACAAAAAATGTAGGTATAGATACTTCTTTTAAATATATACCTTACTATTAAGAAAATATATTCTACTAAAATATTAATAGAACTCTAGTTTAATCGTTATTCTTTCATTACTATTATTCAACTTTAAATATCGCTAATGCTCTTATAGAGTCCAAACTTGTATTAACTTATGTATTGGTACTTTTACACAATTATAAAACGTGAAATGAGCAGTTTTATACTCAACAAAGTGATGCAAAATGTTCTCGCACTCTCCTAGTGCCAATTCTGAACTTTTCTTTCAATAAAAAATAAAAAGCCAGTACTAAAAACACGCAATTTTACAACTTCTATTTGTATAATATTTATATATAAATTTAAGGACCTAAAATTTTTTTGCTCGCTTCGCTCACTCTACATTTATAAAACAAGTATATATTATTTCAATATTAATATACTATATACATATATATATTATAGATATTATAAATATATAATATATATATATATATATATATATATAATAATATTAATGTAGATAATATTATTATACGCTTTACCAAGCAAAAAAAGGCATATGATTTTATTATAATTATTATAAAACAAAAATCAATACATACATGGTACATCATTTATATCTTTTTTTTAATATATTAATATTATAAATATTAAATATATAAACATTATATAACAATAATTCATATTATGTACATTTTATATTATAACTTTAAACATATAAGTATATTAGTATATACTATTTATAATAATGCTCTGGGGGGTTCTCCATTTTCGCCCTCCCCTTGAATATCATGTATAACCGACACTGCATAGTAGTAGATGGCATATCTTCGTAAAAAACGTTGTTATTTTATACATCATTTTAAACTTTACTTTACACTTTACAAAAATGCAAAAAAGTACAAAATTGACGTACCAAACGCAAACGAGAGTAAAGAACGTCGGTCAGTACCTACATATAACTAATAACAAAAATAATCATAAATCACGATTCACAATTCACGATATTTAGAATTTAGAATATTATTACTGATAAATTAATAAATAATAAACGATAATTATTAAAGTTTATTTATAACCATTAACATGTTATATATTTGTCTTATGTAGTTAAGTCTATATGTTTATAACGAATATTAGGCAGAGTTTTCTACAGAAACAAAATAGGTGCAATTTTAGCTATCCTGTAGTTGTTCTCCCAAGTTAACATCTCAAGAAAATAGAAAAAAAGAGCCTTATCGATTTCTTACTGGCAAGTGGCAATCGTACATAATACAATTTGACAAAATTTATTTTTCCCAAATTCACAAAAAATAATATTTTATGTGGTTACAACTTATATTAGCACAGAATAAATTAATATAACAACATACATATTAGACGTTTAGATAGGTATTTATTGAACCAATGAGAGGGGGTCCGGACCATAAAGACCCCCGTAAATACACAACTAACTATGTAACTATAAGTATATTAAAGTCTGATTTACTAACAGACAAAAATGAAGAAATGAAACTTATTATACAACAATGTTATTTATATCAATTTCTTATTTTACAAGATGTGTAACTCTATTCAGTAGTTTCAATATATATATATTATGTGTGTGTGTGTATATATAATCTATTATGGTTTATTCGATATTATATTATTGTACATCGAAGCAGTGCACGAAAAGCGCACTATGTTAGGTCAAGTGTTATAGGTAAACAGTAACCGATTATAAAAAGTTTTTTTTACCTGTAATAATAATATTATATAATATTATATAAAATATATTATTATATGTTTCACGACCCAATGCTCGTATCGACTTCTCATAATATTCCGTATTTATAATATTTTACCATCACAACAAATAATTGTATTTATTAATGTATTATTTTTATTATAAATGCTATTTAATAATCGTAAGGGATTTATGCATTTATTTGGTAACTATATTTTGTGATATAGATACATACAATAACTTGGAAATTGAAAATATTAAGAAACCTTGTGACTAAAAGTAAATATTATGTAAATTATGTATCAAAAACAAAGTGATGCACTTATTACTTGTCCCTTTATGTTTGAGCAATGAGTACTCAAGTCTAAGTCAATTAGAATTTTAACGAGATTGTACACTAAAATTACGCTACTATGTTTCTAGTCTGTGATTGGGCAGAGTTTTATGTAATATAAAACGTAGTACCTATAATGTAATATTGTAGATTCATTAAACATATTTTATACTTCAAACAAAAAGAACCTATAAAATATTTCAATATCAATTTATCAATATTTTATTATAGGTAACTATAATATATACTATATCAGTTATAAGGAAACATTTTACTTTTAATTGTGATGCATACAACGTCACGGAATACATAACGCGGAACTTTCTAACTTTTAATTATGTAGCATTCATATTTCTTACTCGGGCCATTAAAAGTTATGTCATATTAATTCGTATTTCACTGCTCTCCTCGTGTCTTTGATAATTTATTGAAATAATATCTAATTATACTTATAAATCTATAATGAAGAAAAGATTTCCTATTATACGATTTAGTGGCAATCGTTAATATAAGTAAAAATTAAAATCTAAACAATGAAATTAGCATATTTTTCGTAACGTAACGGTATTATTTTTTTTCGGTACTTAATAATTCCTAAGGCGTGTATATTGTCGAATAATGATAAAAAAAAATTGCGAAAATTATTGTTTTTGTTTTTGCATTATTCACACATCACTTTTAAAACTAACTTATGCACGTAGGTATAATCATTATAGGCAATTTTTTTAAAGAAACTATATACCTACATTTTAAAAAGTAGGTACTCATCATGCCTACAAGGTACTCGCGATTGGTTCGGGCTATATGTGTAGGTAGACGTTTAGAGTAATAAGTAAAGAGTATATACACTATACACTCACACATATACACATAGCATTAACGATGGGTCCCGTGATGATATTGTATTATATTAAATGAATACAAGTATAACACACGATCTCTCTCGTTGCTTCGGGGTAGGCGAAACGAAATTATTGTTTTCCGGATAATGACGACGACGACAGTGTAACTCATAATAAATATATATATTAAATATATCTACCTATATAAGAGCAATGAGTAAATTACCGGCATTAAATTTAAAAAATAAATAAAAAACGTATAATCATAGCAATTTAAAATTAAAAATCCAAGGATGTATGTCTGTTTACGAGAAAGGTATTTATAAAATATATAATATACACAACTATTTGTAACTTTAACCATATAGATCGAGTACCCTTGTGCAAAACATATATAGATATACATGCAGACAGCGCATTATACACGCAAATATCAAAATATCAAATACCTACCTGTAATACGTCCTATAGGTACGTATAATACATATACCTAAATTGTATGTAGAGATGCTATTAAGTTATTACCTACTCATTATTGTTCATCGGGATTGGTATGCATTTTTTTTCTTATTTTCGACACATTAAAATAATATTATCTTCTTCTCAAACGCATTATAAATGGAAAACCGGTCGTCGGTGAACGGCACCGATATTAAATAAAAATTTAATAAAAAAATCCCGCGTATACGTACGTGTCGGTGGGTGCAAAATAGAGAAAAAAAATTGTGGGATTGGATTGTCCAAGGACTTTGGTTTTTAGGAGTTTTCGCACAGAAAACTCATCTATACTACGCAGTGATGGCGGTGGAGGCGGGGAGACGAACCGCCGCGCCGCCGCCGAGCGGGTCCTCGAACCAGTCCGGTGAACAGTGAACACGCGCGCGCCACAGTCGCCGCCGCACGCATCACACTATAGCTCGTTGCGAACCGACACGACAGTCGTCGCGAAAGCACACACGCCGTCAGACGTCTCTTGGCTTTAAAAGAAACAATTATAACACAGTAAAATAATTGTACGCGATTCGTGCAAAAAAAAAAAAACGACGGCGACATAATTTTAATATCGCGGCACGGCGACGGCGTCGTATACCGGTGAGAGCAGAAGGAATATTATTATACAACGTAGACGGAGTGGACACTACACGACGACGCCGGAAGACGATGTGCGTGAACATTGTTGAATTATAGTGATCGATATTATTATAACTTACGATAGGTATATGGAACCCAGAGTAACGGACCACCGAAGACATTCCAAAACGTTTCTCTTGGCGGACATGAGTGGTTGAACTTGGAAACTTAACACACAAACACGCACACGTCCGGCGCGAATAGAACACGATTCGCGCACCCGTCTGTAAGAGGAGCAGCGACAGCCGACTTCTCCGAACGATTACTTATCATCAGGTAAAAACCGTATATATTAGAAGTACATGATGTATATCGTATAAACTATGCCGAACGGTTACAACGTTTTTGTTATAAGTAGATTAATTTCCATTCCTAACCCTCTATAATTTAAAACATGACGTTTCTTTTTATGTTTCTATTCCGGACAACTCACCCCACCGACTTGAGCGCACAACTCGAATCACGAACTATCTATTAAAATAAATGATTGGCTACGATAACAAAATCGAGTCAGTTATTATCAACTTGATAAGCCTGAATTGAGCTATTTACTCCTCACACACATTAATGTCATCGTCACTATATATCTATCTCCCATAATACAAACGTTAATTGTGTACCTATTAATATTGTATATTTCAATATGTAACATTTAATTTAATATTAGTTGATAGGTATATACGAATTTATACTTTACGACTCAGTAGTTCTCAACCTTTCTTGATTCATGTCACCTTTAACCACTAGAATCAAACACTACGTTTGAAAATAATAAACAATTTTAGCTGTATATTTAAAAATTATTCTATTATTAAAAAAAAAGTACAGTACACAGAAAAAAAAAGTCCAAAACGTTGATATTAATATGAATATAAAAATATGATTTTTTTCGCAAAAATGTATTCATTTTTAAATTTATTTTCCTTTTCTCGTTGATTTTTAGTGTCACCCCTAAGCTGGATCCATGTCACCCTTAGGTGACATATCACCCCGGTTGAGAACTGCTGCATAATACTTGTACAAATATACACTATGTATATTATGTGTGGTTATTTCCTATAGTTTATTCGAAATATTATAATAAAATATCGAAAAACTCGTCGTCGATATCCGATAACCATACTACTAATGAAAACATTATTATGGCTTATTTTATTATATAAAATAATATTATTATTCCGCATAAATCCCCTAGTCTGCATATTTAGACTTTTTCCACCCTTGGCAACAATTATTTTGCCCCTCCCCTTTGTCTATATAAATTAACACATTTGTTACGTGTTAAACAGAAATAATAAATGTACAAAGTCATTGATGTTTTTATACTTTCAGTTAACTAAACAAAACAATCAATTGATTTTTATATATTGAGTAATAAGTATGAATGCTGGTCGCTGGACCAGTTAGGATTAGCTAGTTCTTTAAAATCCCCACTATGTGATCAGAGGAGCATTGTCCTTTTAAGTTCTGCTCTACGTCTTTTTGTTCATCTTCACGAATCAAGTACTATAACACTTCTATTATAATTTTAGATTAAAAAAAAACCATCCTCTGTAAATGAATTAGTTTTAAAATATTAACGCTTGCACCGTTCGAGTTGTTGCATTCTATAGACCTACATAGTAACTACTTATAATTTGTAAGATGCAAGCACCACTTAGTATACGTAACTAATATACGCTTTGATGTCTGTGAAAATGACCGAAATTTGAACAAAATAATTTGTGTTATACTTCTTTCATAGTTTTCGATGAAATATTATACTCAGCATTTATCTGAATCCAATCTAGAAATAGAGAAAGTTTCAAGTCCAGAAAGTTTCACTCTTCGAAACTTTGACAAGCGTTAAAAATAAAACATTTGTTCTAGCCACCAGAAACACGGTTTTATTTATTTTTTCTTTATGCAGGTGTATCGTTTACCTATATTACTATTGATTTTCAAAAAAAAAAAAAAAACATGTGATCAATGACCGCGATTTAACAAATACGTTAGCATTATACTATTATGCTATATTTTTTTGAAAAGATTTTTGCATTACTTCCTTAGCTACCTATATTTTAATGAGATGCAGGAAATATTCAGTAAAAACGTGTCAGCTGCGACTATAAACGACGTCACCTGTCACCATGGGAAAAATGATTTTCACGTTAGTTCAACTTTTTCTGTAAACCACGTCTAATCGTCGTCTTTATTCCAAAGGATATCATTGCACCAGATGCTCAATAGCTAGTCGATTAGGTTTAAGAACAATAAGAAATCATTTTCACCAAAATGTGGTTTTCAGCTAGTTTGTTTACCTATATATAATAATAAATAGCGTATTATAATTTCAAGCCAATTCACATTTCCTGTACTATTATGTATACGAATTTGTTACATATAAGTATATAACTCTAAAAAATTAAATCCATCTTTGAAGCAAGTAATTATTAAAGTATATTATGATGTTTTATAACCAAAATGTCAAAGCCCTTATCTAGTTCTATGTATTAATAGAGGCCAGTATGTATTTACCTATGAATTTTAAGTCTGAAGCATACTATAATAATAAATTGTACATTTTTAATATTTTTAAATATTTGCTTATTACATTCGTACTTAAAATTAAAATTAATCAATCTATAAATAATCAGATATTGTATTTATATTTTTAAACTATATATATGACATATTTACAAATCATTTTAAAGTTTAAAGTTATTAAACGATTGACTGATGATCAATTTGTAACCTTCAAATGTAATATAACCGGTTAAATGCAGTCGATTGGTTCAGTGAACATATATTACTTCATTAGTAGATATTTATTTTATTATATAATAAAATGAATATCGGATTAAATTTATTCCTTTTTTTATTAATTAATTTTTTCAATTTCAAACCTTTTTACATATTTTTTTTTAAATATTAATTATAATACAATTCTATAATTTATTCCTACACTGCCTATTATAAACATAGATATAAACCTAACATAACTTATAGATTTGCAGATGTTTTTGAATATTTTAAAAATATTGATTATATTACTATCATTAGTAATTACTTATTAGACCTATTACATAATGTAATAATTAGCCGTAACTCGTAAGTTTATTCCATTTCGATATGTGACTTATAATATATGCATAATATAGGTAATTAAGTTATAATAATGCTACAATTTAAGTTCGATCAACTTTAAATGTTAAGTTTTTATCTACACAAACATAATATAATAAAATTAATTTGTTTATGTTTTTCGAACTTTCTAAATATATATAATATAAATGAAACATTCAGCTTTCTATTTAAACTTTATAACATTTTAAATCCCGCATCTCATACATTGGAGTCTACGATACATCTTATAATAATGCATAAAAAAATGTATAGTGGTCTAGTGATTGAGTAGTGCGAAATAAGTTTTTTGAGTATAATACGATTTTATAATACAACGATATCTTTGTTTAAATAATATACATTTCCTATAATGGATAATTAGTTTATTATAATGTAGTAACATTTTAATATTATATACAATGACACAAATGTAATCATTTATTATATAATTTATATAATATATTATACAGTTAAATTCTTAAAAATGTTTTAAAACCTTAAACTCTAGACTTTTAGTAAGTATTATCTAAAAATAAATTTTAAATATTAAAACCATTCTTATTTGACTGACAACATTTTATAATATTTTTTTGTAAAAAAAAAAAAAAACCCTGTGTAATAAATGGTATATAATTTTCTTATATTCGCAGATAACAATATGGCAGCTTATCAATGGATAACAGCATTAACGGTGTTTCAATTGCTGACAAGCAGTTTTTGTCTGGAAAACGGTTTAGCTAGGACACCTCCAATGGGATGGTTAGCGTGGGAGAGATTTAGATGCAATACCGATTGCAAAAACGATCCTGACAATTGTATAAGGTAACATTAATAGTTCATAATATAAATAAATAAAAACTATATAATATGCCATTAAGAATTTATACGACACAATTATACAAATAAGTTTGTGGTAATGTGGTATGTTTATAGACTAAATCGTAATGCAAACATTTAGTCGCTTATTAGTTATTACTGATATTAATCGATCATGTTTATTTTTAATGGTCAAATAGAATCAAAAACATTTTATAATAATTTAAATAATTCTAGATTTCTATCCGGATGTTAATTATCATTATATAAAGTGAATTTAATATAACTTGAAGTGCGATTAAAATTATTTTTTAAATTGAATACTGTGTATCTAATAAATTACACAAAATGTAATTTAATATTACGTTCCATGATCGACGTAAATAGGCTATTTAATTTTTTCAACTGCGTGTTCAGATGTCAATGATATTATTGTAAGCTTTTTTTCTATTTTCGGGTTTGCCAACATTATAATTTTCGATACTTTCCAAACAGAAATTTCTCACTAGAAACCTATAGGTACCGTGTTTATTGTGGTAATCTACGTCGACTAAACGGAAACAAACCACGAAATCAATGAGAAGTGACAATCAGCAGCTATTGCATTAATATAATATTATGTACGTTAAATGCCGATCACCAATTATTAGCTATTATATTATGCATTATGCACAGTTTCACGTAAATAATAATAGAGCGGGCGGCGGCTCCCGTCTATTGCAGACGACAGTAGCCGAAAACACCAATAGCACAACAAAATACTCCATGCGCAACCTCGTCAAATTGTAAACTAGTTAAAAATCAGACGTAACAAAAGTCAAGGCCAGATGCATATTGTGTTATATGTGTATGCATAATAATGCCTATAGTATAGTTATTATATCCGATTGAGGATGCACCAAGTACAAATAATGTATCAAGTACAAGAACACATTACAACAACGAAAACAATGCGTTCATGACATTCGTCCTCGGAAATTCGGTAAAAACTGCTAATGAATAATTATGGGTTAAAAATAATTTGAATTAATGAGCCAAAAGCACGTTTTAATCGTAATATCCTCGTCGTCAATGTGGAGGCTACAAATTATATGTACCTATATGTATTATAGTGCACTCAACTCTATAGAATGATGCCCCGAAACTCAAAACTATAGTCCAGCCTGCATGCAGCAGTTCAACTGTTCAAGTATATTATCTAGAGGTTTTATACAACCTAACTACCTATTTATATGTATATATACATAAATAATTAAGAAAAATGATGTCGTTTATTTTTTTTATTGCTGCAATAATTAGCCTAGATTTTGTCATCAGATTTTTTTTCTCATCTACTGAATTTGTCAAGGTACGTAAATCGTCGTGTAACGATTACTGATGAAGGAAACAATCGCGATCTGCTAAATGTTATTCGGTTACGCAACGTAACGATACCTAGAGGCTGCAATATATATATATATATATATATATATGTATTATTATGTTTAAGACATAAATAGGGAATCGATTGTTCTGCCCTACGATCTGGCCCAGAAAACTGGTATTGCAGCTGTATATTACATATTTGCACCTACATACAATATATCCCTCCTGTGGTTTACCGATAATAAAAATATCTATAATTATTTTTATCTCTGCATTCGTATAGGTACGTAACAAATACTTAATAATAACACATCGACTGGCTCGACGTCACGATTTTAAGTAAAAAAAAAAAAAGAGATCACGACAAAAACGTGCGTGGGTTGGTATTTATATTATGTATAGATTTATAATATATATTGTACACGATGTATGTGCGTTTTATAGTTCACCCCCTTAGATGTTTATAAGGATATGAACTGTTTTACACAATTAATGGTGAATATGGTAAAAGTTACTGTGTGGTCGTGTGGACGTCAGCAGAAATCAATATGGTAGTATATTACGTGGAGCCGTTACACGATATTTATTATTCGGAATGAAAAAATTCAGCAGTCGTTGATGAGTTTTGAAATATCTTTTTAAAATTTATGTGTAGAATAAAAAAATTACAACGACTCGATGGGGCCAAGAAGGAGACCTCAGTATCCGCGGGGATGACCATATTTCCAATGAGGTGGATGATTAACGTGGTCGGTCATCATAATTTTATTTTCATCTATTTTCAACTATTTTGAAGGGTCTTTATTAAGGGTACGAGTAAGGAATGATTGTTACGTAGTGAACAAGTTGAGACGATTTTTTATGCTGCTGTACTATTGTAAATAAAAAATAAAAGCTTAATTTCATTATTTAAAGGTTAATACTGAATACTTACGTATTATGGGTATCATTTTCAATCTCATCAAATTTTAAATCAACTACGGAAATCAGAATATTTCAAACATATATGCTATCTACATAGTTATATATAGTACATAGTTTAGCTGCCTATATATTATGATGCAGTCGGAGAACTCTTTGATATGGAATAGTATTCCTTTTGTTTTCGTATTTTTTTTTCTTCTCAGTTTTACGTTCAGGTTTTACGCATGTTCCGCCGTAATGATTATTTTGGACGGGGACCTCTTCGATTGGAATTAGTCAAATTCAAAAAAAAAGTGCATATATATGGCGCAGTCACGATTCGGTACCACACGCCGCGGCCGGTTGAACTCTGTTCCTGAAACATTCTTAGAAAATCTAGTTTTTGTTGCTGTTTTTTTCGACACGAAAGGGCATGGAAAGAACGCACCGTGGCGGACTATTATGTCGCACTTAATCGCGTTGTAGGGTCGAACTCAGACCTTGAACCGAACTGGATAAATATATATAATAACATTATAGACGTCATACACAAAGTGTTCGAATTCTCCTTTTATAAAATTATAATAATAATAATAACAACAACAACGCTCGTGTGTCCTCCTTATTGATTATTGTTACAGACTAAAGTGACAGCAAAATGGTATGCGCACACATCATTGAAATTATTATTACAGACAGATTATTATTATTATTATTTTGGGGTTTTTGTGGTGGTTCTAGGTCGCTATGTACGCTAGATTAATTTTGTGTATCGCATACTACGGAAACGCCAAACACATCGAGTTTTATAGTGACAAACTGACAAACACTCGTTCTTGCACTTGATTATGTCAGCGTTGACGACTTCAATACGTCTATAAAAAATAACAAAATTATTATATTGTACTTAAGTTAGAAAGAGTAGTAATTATTTAGATCATAATGAAAACATTGTCTTCTTGTTCTTAATTTTTCATCAAAATATTATTTAAAAGTTTGTTTTAAAATTTGTTCAAGTATGTACATTGCACAGAGTTTATTTATCATTTATTATTAATTTACACTAATGTATTGTTCCATATTATACTTGAGAACGTCTATTAACTATTATTTTTACGAAAAACAAAATTGAATTTTGTTCTATGGATATACTAATATATATAGTATAGGGTTTAATAAATAATATAGTTAATTTCAACTCTGACATTTTAAATTGATTCAATAATATAATATCCAGTGGAATTTCTGACTTGGTGAACAGAAAACGGTCAAACGGAAGTAATTCAAAATAAACTACGAATAATCAATTTCGACCGTGCTTTGTACACATATATAATCTACTCGATACATAACCGTTTTTGGGAAACCAATTACCACTCCAGTGCAAAATTGGTGACGAATTATTAATTATATTTATCTATAGTATATATAATCTTGTGAGTCGAATTCGGCTCAAATAACGCCATTAAATTCAATCAAGTGACTCGATTGAAACGTAAAGATCTATATAATATAGCGTACACCCGCTGCGATATATATACACACTTATTATTTTGTAGATTGAGTGTTGACACTTGACACTTTTAAACATCACGTTGCTCAGTTATTATCCAAAGAGTCAAATAAATTATGACTGTGAACTCAAAAGAAAAAAAAATATAAATCGATTTCATCAAGACGACTGAGAACAAAGTGTTATTATATATATTTCACAGGACGTTATAATAATATACAACAGTAAGGTTGCCCGTGTAATTATATGTAGCTAGATAAATAGCAGAAATTACTATGAACTTCATTGTCTATATTTTGCGTATATATTATACGCTGGAACCGATATAATTAATACTTACCTAGAGAATAATCTTATTAGAGAATCTATAATATGTTTGCATGTTTAAAAATTAATTCATTTAATAATTACTCGAAGGCAATCACTTCTATAGTACGCCAATTCCATGTAGAAAATGTATTCAAAGGTTATAAAAACCTTGGTAATTGAAAAAACGATGAGGTATAATATGAAATTTTCGGAAATTTTAAATACACCTAATACCATATTATGACGAAAAGAGATTTTCACAAAAAATATGTATACTTTAAGTACGAATATATTAAAGACTTTATGTTAATAAAAGTACAAAAAGTATTACTTTTATTGTAAAACTTATATTGTGCGTGCGTTTTCGTTATAATATTATTATATTTTCGTATAATAAATAATAATAATGATTCAGAGTCAAATGTTGTATTATCATTGTCTGTTTTGTGTCTGTATACAGCGAGAAACTCTTTAGGACAATGACAGACCTCGTGATATCCGAAGGGTATGCTGCTGTCGGTTATGAGTACATAAATGTGGATGACTGTTGGTTGGACTTTGCAAGGACGTACGACGGTAGACTACAGCCTGATGCCAAACGGTTCCCCAGAGGAATGGCTGACCTATCCGAATACGTGAGTACTTACCTACACAACAAATATACTTATTATTCCATTAAACAGTGATAATTTACGGTTTATGTACTATAAATGTATTAAAGGATTTTGTATTATAATGAATATACGCCAGCTATATAAAATTAATACGATGTATAATATCGTAAAAAAAATATAAATAGGTAATTGATTTAATGTAAAAATTTGAGATTTAATATTAAACTTTCATAATCTACAACAAGAATCATAACACAATATATTGTGTAATCTTATTCAGTTAAAAATTAAAATAATTAAATCTTAGCGGTTTCAGTGAAACAAAATGTTCTTAATATACCTACATAGGTTAAAGATATATAAAAATAAAACTATTGCCCTACCAAATTAAGCAACTGAAAATAAGAATAAAAATTGTACAAATACAAGTCGAACGTCTTTTTTCAAAATAATTGTATTTTTGTAATTACTTACTGTGCTTCTATTTCCACTGTTGTATTTGAAGTAATAAAATTTCGTAAACTTGTAAATTACTTATCGTCACGACGTCACATGTACCGTATTTGTTATTTTTGTTTCATGTAACTGTTTCTGTGTCCTAATAAATCTAAATATAATCGACGTTTTAGTATATATTATAATGATTCGTATCCAATATCGGTCACACATCCTTGATTAGTGACGATAAAGGTATCTAATATTGTTTGGAGTAAAAAAAAAATCATTAATATTAGTAATACGTTTTTATTGTTCTCAATTTCGAACAAAATTCTCAAATTTATAACCATCTATAAAAAATAATTCCGCAAAGTATTAAAGTCTCAAAGTTTGCTACGAAACTGGTGATTATTATGTATACAGAAAGGATAAAGTTCGTATTTCATTTTATTGTATTTTATTTATTACATATTACATAACTTAAACTTTTATGTGAGAGCGAGTAAAAAGATAAAACTTAATATTCTATTTTAGTCTATATGTAAAGATATTATGTTAAGCTTTTGAACATAACATAATACATATCATGTATGATTCAAAATTCACTAGCCGCCAAAATATATCGATGAAATACAATTAATGCACTTTTAAAAGATTGAAATCCATACACGAACGAATGTCTCTATATTACATTATTAGAATTTATATTACGATAATATGTCTGTGGTTTACTTTTATTTATTTTTTTGCATATCTTCAAATATTGCAGTCTGTGCAAATCGAATAACTTTTGACCATTCTTATACTAAGTACTAGACGTGAAAAATACGTTCTAATTATTATTACTCACGATTTGTTTGTTAAACATGCAAGTATACATTAATTATGATTCTTTTAATGGGTCTATCGATTTTTCTTTAATAAAACGTGTTTAACGGTTCACGACTTGAAAAAAAATCCTTTTTCGAATGATTTTAATATTATCTCATTTATGAATTATGTGTATACATGAACATTATTATAGAATATTGTCTTACATAATATTTAAGACGTTAACGCACGAATAGAATGAAAAAAAAATTCCATTACATATTTTATTGTCTTTCTCAATTTTTACATTAAATTATTAATTATAATATAACTGCAACAATTTAAATCACGTTTGCCCTTATTATCAATTAGCTGAGTTTTATGTGTTTATTATTTGTACATAATATATATGTTATATACATTAATTAATCAAGATGTTATTATTATATCTAGTGCAGTAATTAATAATTATGTGTATACGCATATACCTAATATAGTTTGAAAAACAAACTATGCTACTCGTACGTGTAGTGTACATATGTAATATATATGTTATAAAACAATGGGGAATGTCAATTTTTAACTGAAAAATGTAATGAAAATGTATTAACAATAAGAGCAAAAAAAAATGATTTTAACCAGGGCGTGACAATGATGCGACTAATTTGAAAAAAAAACTGTTACGACGACAGGACGTGTGATGTGCGTTGGTAGGTATCTTATTCGAAATATTCGTCATTCTTTATGCAATCTTTTTTAACGATTAATGATAACAATCTGTTCAGTCTTTTACTATAATATACATAATAATATAAACTCAAATACATTATATAGTAATTTGTATAATGTATATAGTTATACAGTGACTACTTCACACACGCAAATCGATCATTTAACCGATAAATTTCGAATCATGTATGTCGTATATTAATTATTACATTTTCAGTAATTATTGAATTGTGCAAACGAAAAGTAGGTACTTCAGTAATAACAAATTTTGGTTCCTATAACACAGTCGTTATAGTACCTAATCTTTTTAAGCACCGTATTGCTTAAGCTCAACGACCATTATATTAATCATAATACTTCATTTATAGTAATAACAATAATAACGATAAAAATAACAATAATAATAATAAAAATAATAATAGTAACGACGAAAGGTGCAACAGGAACAGTGTCAGACAATTTTCCCATTATACGTACCGATGTTTGAGGTAAAATTAAACCTAAAGATATAAAATATAAACACAGCTACAACGCCTACAACACAAGTCTATAATATTACGATTTATACATTATGTTTAAGTAAAACACTTATGATTTAAATAGTGTGAAAAAGTGAAGGCCATTTTTAATATAGATAAGTAGAATATAAAATATAACTTTTTCGTATCTCTTACTTTTGGTATACACATTTTTTTTCCAATAATATAAACCCAACACCGCCCGATTCATACACGTGTAACATGCTAACGTTGTTGAATACCTACCTTAATCCGTATAATTATTATGCGCTTGAAGAATTAAATTAATAATACTCTTCTGCATAATTTTATAAAATATTATATTTATATGATGGTAGACAAACGGATTGCGTGTTCAAATTATCTTTCTTTTCGATACAAGTACACAACTATATTATTATACTTATACTCATTGAATCATAATCGTGAACTTTAAATTTTGATGTATTCGATTTCATTGTGCACGTCTAATGTAATAATAATTGTATAATAAGTAGCACGCCTTATTTCGACCGGAGTTTGTACTTTAGTAGAGGTGGTTCGTTTAAGGGCTACGTTTTCACAGCCGACAGCGCTATAATTGTCATACAATAGTAATTGAGCAAATAAAATATTTAAAAGTCAACACTAAGACTTGTGGATTTTAATCACTTTTCAAAACACCTACTCGAGTTACTTAACCTCTTTCCTTCTTTGTGTTTTACGTGTACAACTTTTGAATCGATTTTAGTCGTGAAGATCTTAACATTTGACAAGTTTAACGCAATCCCTTTACACCATTTACTTTACACCTTCCAGTTCTGGATAATGGTTATCTACAATCTATAAAAGTAATATGCACTTTCGCTTAAGTTTTTATATGATGTTAAGTTATCAAACGTTTATCCAACCTTATTAATGCCAAATAGTAAATATAAATTTTAACAGAATCCGTATATTATGTTTAATAGTTATAAAATTCTAAAAGCTTTTCAACGCTCGTTATGACACTGTATTGGTTAATGGTTTATCTCATGCATTATTGTTAATAAATGCGCAATAATGATAATAATATTAATGATTATTATTAATTATACGTACAGATTATTATGAAAACATTATTGACTCTTTAAATCAATGTGCATTCTTATGATAATTAAACAGAATACCGATAATAGATAAAGACAATTTAACACTTTAAATTTTTTAAATTAGGTCATCTGGGTCAATAGGTGTATATAAATATATGTACATAATATGCGTTTTAAATTCTTAACAATGGTTGTTCGTACTCCATAAGAGAAAAAAAACAAATAATTATCTCAAGTTTAATAACCTAGTTCGAAGAGCGTTTAAATGTTTTTTAAACGTATTATTTACAATTTAATATGAGATTAGTCATTATTACATATGTTATTATTATAGATATTTTAATTGCAATAAAATTAATTCAATATTTATACATTTACAATGATAAATAATTTACTCACGATTTTCATGCAAATCATGATTAAAAAGTTAGTATCTAAATTAATACATTGACACATTGTACGATAAGTCAATAACTAACTAGGTACATGATATCTATATGTAAGTTATATAAGTGCAAATAAAAAAAAAAAATTACGGTAGGCTAGTTGCTGAATTTATTTATTATACTGAAATGAACCATAACGTAATTTCTTAAACTCCTCGTTTTCAAAACTAATTCTTCACAATATACATATTATTTGTATTGAAATATAAACTACGTGTATTATAATAAAGGATGTTATTCATAATAATAATAAAAAAAATGTATTATTTTAAATTTTAAAATCAATGCAAGAGTCTTAAAAGTTTGATTAGGTATTTATGTCAACAACTAGGTAACGAGTATTCAAATAGTTATCTAAATCGTAATGTTTCGACTGATGCATAACAGGTAGAAGAGTAAGTTTACATTATATATTTATATTAGTGGGTGGATGCAGTGCAATACTAGGTCACTTGCGGCGAGACACCCTACATAGTATAATATACATTAGGATTTAAATGCTAAGTGTATGTGCTAGTTATATAGGCAGTAATGAAGTATATTATATCATACAGCAGGACAGTTCTATCAGTACCATTGTGAGTAATAAAACGAAAGTCTTTTATAGCCATTAGACTCGTTACCTACGTAATATTATATATAATGCATATAGTTCGTTTATTTATAGTGTATTGCTCTATTTTGGGTTGATGAAGACCCTTGCTTCACCCACACATTTCATACACGATGTGCAATATCAATAAAAGTCTGCATTACAGATAATATTCATGACAATAATTTTGGTGAAAGTTTCGTCATATACTTAATGATATTTTAATGTTCACAGTTTACCGCACAGTTCACACACGTTATAATATTACGCATCTCAATATTTTCAATTTCTTTGAAAACTGTTTTATACTCGTATTATATATACATTATTATGCTTACATATAATTATATAAATAATATATATATATACTTAACGCGGAAAAATTATATTAGAGTATATAGTATAATAAATACTTATATATATATAATAGTTCTTAACACAATATGCCAGTGCCCTGCAGTGTTGTTTTAGAACAAGTGAAATAGATTTTTTTTTTATTTATTAAAAAAACAACAACACTTTGAGTATCACATAATTGCACTATATTATATCCAATGACAATAGAGTGGCAAATAACGACTTTCAAAAAACTTAAAATATATAAAGAATAAAACGATGTCGAATCTTTTAATATCATCGGTCTATTGCGTTTCATTTGGTGTTACGTGTAAGTATTACAGTATAGGTATATTATATAGGTATAGGTTTAATATATTATATTAGATTTTAACTCAAACACAATAATATAATCAAGGCTGGGCATAAAAGTTAAAATTAAGTTAAAACGTTAAGTTAATTAACTCGTTACCTACTTTTATTTCAAATTAACTTTTAACTTAAAAAGTAACTTTTTTTTTTTAAGATTAATATGTTAACTTCAAGTTAATTGTATTCAAAAATATCTAAATTAAGTTAATTTTTGTCCAAATAATAATACAAAATTTTTAATGAGGATTTTAGAAAAGTAGGTTTTTTGATAGCTAATTAATACTTTGATGTATCATTTTAAATTTCCCCAGTAATTTTCTTGTGCGTAAAGAAAAACTAATTAATAAACATCATTATGTGTTTGGAATTTTTTTATTTTGCAAATTAGAAAATTTTAATTTTAAACTAAGTTAAGTTACTTTTTTTCTAAGTTAACGTTTAACTTATAACGAGTTAACGAAAAAAAAATATGAATAACTTTTAACTTAATTTTATTATTGTTATATAATGTAATAATATATTTTCTGCTCTTGTTTGTACATAGATCCATTCGCGAGGACTGAAGTTTGGTATCTATGAAGATTATGGTAACTTCACGTGTGCTGGTTATCCAGGAATCTTGGGATCCCTCGAAGTGGACGCGTTCACGTTCGCCGAATGGAACGTAGATTTCGTCAAACTGGACGGCTGTTACTCGCTGCCCAAAGACATGGACCAAGGTATAAAACATATAATGATGATAAATTATATGACAATAATAACTACTGTTGTTATATTGAAGAAGAGTTCACTCTAATTGGGTTATATATACATTATATACATATCATCTTACGACTTGGCATATTTGTAGGAGGAGATTTCATCTTAAAGGATGTTGAACTTTGTTTTTTTAATGTATTTATGATTGCATCTATTTTGAAAAAAAAATGTCCAATTAACATCAGATACAAATATAAAATAAATTTAAGATAATATGATTAAAGTAAGGCGCTTATAATTTGAGGTTTCCGTAGGAAGAGTTGTATTGAAGTGTATCAATCCCCTGTCTGGGATATGATCCTAGATGGCAGATACGTTGTTTTTACACATCTTTTATATTTTCGTCCTGTAGGTTATAGTGAATTCGGATACCACCTAAACAAGACTGGCAGAGCCATGGTGTACTCGTGCAGTTGGCCAGTTTACCAGACGTACGCGGGATTACAAGTGAGTAGAAGACATACAGCATGTTATATCACATAGTTAATGTTACTAATATTTATACATTCATAATCAGTGGAGTGGCAAACAGTTTTCGAAGGGGTCGAGAGAGCGAAAATATTTTCGTTTTGTTTCATCAGTCCTCGCCGGCATACACGCTAAATCGGATAACAATATTATAAATAACTCGTAGAACCAGGATGTCGATAACCTTATCCTCATTTTCTGAGATTTTGGTTTTACGCAAAATGCCAAAAAATTGAATTTTTTCCGGAAAAATTCAACGTGCCCACCAAATTATGTTTGCAAGCAACACCCGTTGTTGTACATAATAGGTATTTCGAAGTATATACCTATATCATGCATTTATATCATATAAAGTATATAAATTATATGTACACAACTACTACCTACTCGGCAAGTGACGTGCGCGACAAATAATTGTTGATATACCTACGATAGTATACGACGATCATACTGAGATAGCGAGTGTTATAATATTTTTAAAGAGTTACTACGAATTCGTTGTAATTGCTATTTATTATTATTTATTATGTTATAATTTATAACGGACGGGCGGCGGATCGTATATTTTTTTATTATACGTCGGTTGACAAGGGGAGACGACTATTTCGTGTGTCTGGCGGCGGTTCATTATGAAAATACGCTACTACTGTCGGGCGACCCGTCTGCGTGTCATACATAATATTATGTACTATATATATAATAGTTCGTAATCACACTAGAAGTTTTTTAGTCGTTTTTTCCGGCAACACACATGCATAATATAATAATGATAATAATATTATCGTTATTATTATATTGTCGTATCCCTCCGGGCATCCGCGCACGCGGCAAACGGTTCTGGGAAGGGGGAGCAACGGCGGTCGATATTATACGAGTAACGACCACCGCCCGGCCTCCGAGCGGTTAACACTCGACACTCGTCTAAATTTTATATAGAAAGTGTTGTTCGAGACATGTCGTCGTGTTATATATGTATTATTTATTTTCTAGGTATATACATATGTAGTATGTGCATACGTATAATAGTTGGGTAACCGTGAAAATTGTCTGAAATCGCGTTAATATACAAAGCCTCCGGACGACGAGAGTAGTCTTAGCAAAACGCACAAAAATCATTATTGTGATTATCGTTATGTGTAACGTGCGCAGTCTGTTTGTTGTGGTACATAAAATATATAATATAATAATATAGTGCCCAGGCGTGGTGTGTTTATGTAATTTCGTTTGTCAGTCGCATGTTCGATTCCGCGTTATTGCCCGTATATGGCTACATAGGTATTACACTACACCTTTAAATTATCAACTATATTATTTTTACCCGTTTACGCATATGAGATAATATGTAATGTGGAGTTAAAGCCAAGCGGAATCAAACTAGACCGCATATAGTTATGCACTTGTTCTTCGTATGCAAGTGAAACATATAATAATAACAGTAGCATGCATACGTTTAGACAGTGTCTGCATAAATGTCACCCGATAAACGATTGAAAACGATCTTGAAACCTAATTTCTGTACAAATAATATTTAGGCATAAAAAAGTATACATCCGTAATTTTTTCATTTCCGAAATACCGCAAGATTTTCAAATAGGATAATGATGTAAGTCGTTTCTCACATCGCAGTAATACACAATTGTATATTTGGTTCCGACTTCCGGACTAAACTCTACCACACAACGTTATTTGCTAGTTATATACATACAATATGTAATCAGACGTTTTACCCATAACATAATTTAGACATTTGAATCGTCAAATATTTATGATAATGTATTACAAAATTACTTTTATTCGTGTTTACATCTACATCGAACCCGTTTTCGTTAATTCGTTACAAATCTTTCTTACGTACTTTTTTTTTACATTCATATTATACTATTTCGGATTTCCTACAACTACATAATATATATTATTAATTTAAATGATAAATGATTACTAATGAATATAAGTAATGACTAATATTTCCTACAATATTATATTATAAATTATAATTCATAGTAAATTCGTTGTGTTTTGTGACAGTATAACATTTAAATCATTTTTCGGTGCATTTCCGCCCTCTATAAGCACGTACAAGGTATTCACTAAAAGCTGAAAGTCTTCCGTAGATAGCGCTACGGTTTTCGATAACTATAACGTTAATACACTGGAAGGAAATTAAAAGGGGGTTGATTAGGACAGATTCCCGAAAATTTTTATCTTTACTGTTTATACAATGCATAAATTATTTTTAAGAATATTAATTTATGATAATGATAATATTGTTTTAAGTTAATATAATTATTATTGTATTGGTTTTACTATTATTATATTTAATGATAAACACATTCATCATATTATTTTTATTTTGTAATATTATTTAAATTTAGGATTACTAGATAATTTTATATAACTGCGTGCATTAGTTTTTAAATCCTCATTTCATAACAAATATTTAATTACGCTAATGGTGTTCTACTGCGATTGTAGAATAATAATTACCATTGCGACAACAAAATATTCAAATTAACTTAATTATTATTTATTTATATCGTGTGTCTAGCCCAACTATTCGGCTATAACATCAAGATGCAACTTATGGAGAAACTTTGACGATATCCAAGACTCGTGGGCTAGCGTGGAGAGCATCATCGATTACTACGGCGACAACCAAGACGTCATTGCGGCCAACGCAGCTCCCGGACATTGGAACGATCCGGACATGGTAATATTTCTTTTAAATTTTAAATGTTATAGATTTATGTGTATTGTACATAGATTAAGAAGTTCAAATACTATAACACAGGATATTATTCACTTATTAAAATGAACTCTTATACTCTACCTTATAAGAACTTTATCGTTTGTCCTTGTGCCCTTTATACATAATATTATATAAATAGATATATTTTTCACAAAAAATAGTATACAAACTAAAAAAACTAAAATTTCCCTCTTCACCTTTTTTGCAGTTGATCATTGGAAACTTTGGTTTGAGCTACGAACAGAGTAAGGTGCAGATGGCCATATGGGCCATACTCGCTGCTCCGCTGCTCATGTCAGTCGACTTGAGGACCATTAGACCCGAGTACAAAGCGATTTTACAAAACAAAAAAATCATAGCCATCGATCAAGACAAATTGGGAATTCAGGGCCGCAGGATTTACAAGGTCAGTATACAAACATTTTGCTCATGTCCTGTATTTATCATACCTACGCATTCGTTTATCCAACAAAACCTTCTTAAAACTCAGAAAATTAGTTTAAAAAGGAAAACGTTGTTTTTGCTCTTGTAAAAACATCTACTCCGTACGGTACCTACTTACTTATAAACTCATCGGCGGTTACGTAGTACATAATATAGTTATAATTATTTATAACATTCACGTATTAAACTACATATATGGCGTAACAAAACACACATATAATATATATGATGGTTATGCATGAGTATATTTTGTTATACATTGTAAAAAATGGTTATTCTCACGGAATTGTGTATTTTGACCACGAGGTGAAAGCCTATATAAAATGTTCTAAATTTCACTTCCCTAAAAACTAAATAAACAACAAAATTATGCATCAATACAACTATATAGATACTTTATTCTAGGTATTTAAATTTGTACCAAAAATATTTATTTTACATTTTTTTTTTTTTATCAATTATTAATTAAAAATAATTATACATTTTTTTCATCTAATTTTTGATCGAGTTATAATTTGATTTACAATATATTAATGTATTAAAATATATAATATATATAAATAATAAAACAATTTGGCTGTATAATTTTAATGGAGAGCAAAATAAGAAGTATAGGTAATGAAGTAGTTATGAGAAAAATAAACTCTTTTTACGTGTAGAAAAATTTGAATTTTTTACTGTTTTGCAAAATATCCAATATGTATTAGATAGGTAGTATTTGTTTTAGATTTAACTTAATTGTAGTTAAATATACCTAGGTAGTCGTAAAATAATGACGTAAAAACATTTTCGTGCAAATGTTCAATAATTTTACAATAACGGTACTTACTCAAAAAAAGCATATTATAAAATACGTATATACTATACGAGTATATTATAGTATATACCTATACATACAATTCAATTATTTCGTTAACTATAATTTTACAAATAATTATCCGATGAAGCGTTTTTTTCGTACGATATACTATAGACAAAGAAAATAGGAAGTAATTTTAAATTTTGTCAGAAAAAGAAATGTAAATAAATTGATTAATACGTAAAATATTTTATATTAGTTGCTGTGAATATAACACATAGAATATAGATACACATATTTGATTTCAACAGAAGTGAATAATTTTATTATCCAACAGCTTAAGCACCTACGTAACTAAACGTCAAAAATCCTAATTTTCAGTAAATTATATAACATAATATGCAGATGTATAGCCAGGTATTGTTGTGCGCCATTGAATTAAATACAATGCATGATAGGTAGCCCGTCGATATCTTATTAATAATTGTCAATTATTTATAATTTGCCACATAAATAGGGGAGGGGTAAATTTAAATCAATAACAATCACGTTGATTATTATTGCAGCACAAAGGCATTGAAATATGGGCCCGGCCGGTTACACCGATTTTCGAGAACTACTTCTCGTACGCACTCGCCTTCGTCAACCGCAGGACTGACGGTACACCGTCCGACGTGGCTGTGGCGTTGCATGAAATGGGTCTGCTGTCACCCACAGGATACAGAATACAAGTAAAACGCACTTTTAAAATCATTTGCACAGCCCTCTTATTATTATTATTATTATTACACGATATTTTTGTCGTCCTCAGGATTTGTATGAAGATGTCGACTACGGAGTACTGTCTCCACAGACAAAGATCAAGGTCAAAGTGAATCCCACCGGTAAGCTCGTTAAAAATAAACTACTGTGCCATATTTTTTACGACTTCCATTGTCATAAAAACTTACCTATACTACTGTTTGACACGAAACATCGTACCCGATTTAATGCCGATATTTTTAACACGTATTATATACAATATATATCTTTATACCAACTATGTAATAAAAAAATAAGTTACGAAAAACCAAACGGGATATGTATTTAGATATATATCTTATACGTAGGTACCATATAACATCAAATTTTATGACGTTACCGAAATGCAATTCAATTTTCTTCTCGATAAAACGATCTAAATTTTGAAAATAAAATAAAAATAACGACCGTACAGTATGAGATAGGTATAGGTGTCCTATATGGTTCACCGTGTAATTTTCTAATCTACACCTAATCATCAGCCTTAATCGTATGATTTGAGTTTCATTCAACGCCTCTTTATAGACTGGCATTTTTAACACGGATGGTTTATATAATATTATAACAATAATAATCAAGGCAGAATCATAGAAACAAATGAATTATTATATTTGTGTTACTTCGTTAACATTGCGCAATATAAATTCCAATTATTACGGATTTATACAACCATAAAAATCGACACGTTAAAATGAATCCGTTACTAAACGCGTATACTCTATACTTTAATATATAACTAAGTCAATATCACAACAAACTGCGAGTACTAGTCATTATATATATATATATAGAAATAGAGGGAGAGAGATTAAACGATTGTAGTCAATGTAGACTGTTAACAATTCAGAGAAGGTAATCAAAAATGAAAATAAAACAACATTTTCAAACAATTTGTTACCATCAAACCGGGACCTAACACCTACGTATACGTACAAAGATCGTCCAGAGGATATTGTAGTCGAACTTCTATTGTACCGACTACCAGCCATATATATATATATATATTATGATAAAACATGATATTATCGTGGTCGTCGTCGAATAATCACGTAAAACTGTTGTAACGCGTGATAGACTACGAGCGGTCTCTCTTTCTCTCTATAGTCACTGTATGTGTGTATATATATATAAAAAATATTTAGAAGTATCTCTTCGGTTATCGACTGTATACCATCTCGGACCAATGCGGTCGCGGAAATCGCTATATGTTCTTTCCGATACAAATCGCACGTGCACCGTCGCAGTTATTATTGCGTATCCTTCTGGAACACGTTAGGCGTGTATCACCCATCTATACATATACACCATGACGCCACATCATCATCTATTCGTGCATCTGTCTTTATGTATATCTGTCTCTGTTGATGACATTGTTCTCTCTTTTGGGGACGGTTCCAAAATGGATTCGAATAGTCATCGTAATCGTTTGGAAATAACAATATTAAGTATTTCTCTTTATCGTTATCATCGAAGTTTGTCGCAATGAAGATTATAAGTAGTATAATTAGCATATTGTAGCGAGCATGCGTTATGGTGTATACTATATAGAACCTAGGCCGGAACAACGACGGCGGTGACTTAGAGTAAAACGTCTTAGTTCATAATAATGATAATAATACAATATAGTTAAGTCTTTAAGTAAATAGGTTAATATTTATATTTCATTTGAAGATCTAATAAATTACTAAAAAATAATTTTTTTTTTAAATTTGATATACCGTTTAAATATGACCTATGACTTATGCGACAGTTTCCACGTGGTGGTTCCCCATTATATGCTCATACTCCATACTTCTTGCGATCACACACGGTAGTACTTTCTCCTCCCTTCATTATTGTCTATAATATGTACATATACTCAAGCCACACGCATTTAGACGTCTCTGACAAATAACATTTTGAAAAGTCAAAGCTTGCGTTTTAACGTTTAGTATTTTTTTATACAATTCTACAAAATGATGTAAATACTGACACATCATAATATATATTATATTGATCAGTTAATAATTTTATGTTTTTTTTTTTTTTTACTAATATTCCTTTGATCATTGACAGGTGTGGTCATATTGAAAGCGGACGTTCAACAGAACTTGATAAAGCAAAACTTCTACAAACCTTACAACCCATTCACGCAAGTCTATCCGCTAAGGACGATCAACGATTTTGTGAAAAAATGAAACCCAAATCATACTGACGAGACACGCTGATTCAGCAATAATATCAAAAACAAAAAAAAATAAAAACTATCATCGCTGACGTAAGAATAAGAATACAGAATGGAATGAAGCATAAAATTCATCGGGATGGAATTTTCTAACCGCTGTAAATTATTGCTGCTGCTGCCCGAAGGTGTACATTTTAATATAATTTTATTGTAAAAACAAAAAAATAAAAAATTATATATATTTATAAAACTGAAATTTTTTTTTTATGTAATCTGTACCTAGAGACTTCTAGACTTATCGAATAATTTCACGTTTTTTGGTTCGTTTGTATTTTTGAATACGTAGATAAGCAGACAAAATGCACAATAATATATAAACGTATATGTAATTAGGTAACCTTCGATTATCCGGTAGTATATTATTCGCGATTGCTATTGTTGTGTTTTCATTCCCGTCCCGTGAACATAAAATATAGTACAACTATAATATTAAAGAGATATAAAAAACAAACTACTCGGCGTTTCCGTTTTAGTAAAACGATAAGAATCAATCCGTTTTTAACATCATGGTCGTTTTGTTATATTTTGACATTAATTTTTTTTATTTGCATATCAATAAACTCGGTATTATATATTTATTCTATCACGTACGGTTTACCTTCTCCCCACTTGGCTCTCCTAACATACCTGCACATACCTATCTGACCTTCTATAGGTATAATTGTATTTGTATGATACACATAATTATTATAAATGTAATATTGTTTAATCTGCAATTAATGTAAAAGCACGCGTAAAAAAAAAAAATACTTATTTTCACTGTATAGACACCTATACATAGTGACAGAATGCGTCTCAGAGTAATTTTGTAAAAACTACAATTAGTTTAATTATCATATCACTAGACTAAAATTCCATGTTAACATAATTCTATATAATGTTGCTATATGCTATAGCAAGTGAAAATACTACCGCTGAAACGTTGAACCAAAACTTTTCATACGAATAAACGATAATAATATATAAATATATAATAGCAATTATATAGACTGTTATAGACTTATATAGACTGTTGTACTATTTATCCTGCACGAGTCCCAAACAGCTGAGTCGTATTCAAAAAGTATTCTAACTTGAACAAAATAGAGGGACTACAGTGAGTTTTTCAATTTGAATTCATTAGCTATTCTCTTAACAATATCTAGAGTTTTCTGAACTTTGCATAAATGTGATTTATATAAGAACGAAGAAAAATGGGGAGAACAAGGATAAAAAATTTAAGTCTAAACGACGTCAATTGAGAGAAGTTTTGAGTCGTTAACAATAATGAAAGTAAAATATATTAATGATAATGGTAATGTTTTAAGGAAGTTTGTATAGATCACATCGACTTGCGAAACAACAGCAAATGTACTGAATACATAATTACAGAACGAGATATTCCGTGTTTTCGTTTAATGACCCTACCGAAAGCCAAGTGACTTATCAATGATTATAATGAATTATTCACAGGAACTTAAGTGGCGTTCAGTAGTATTGGCTATAACATTTTAGGGATGAGGCCAAATATAGAGCTATGGATCTTTAATAAATATTTTGTTTGAATTTTCGGATTTAAGAATAAAAGTTAGCAAACTGGTTTTTAGGATATCAGAGAAGACGTCATCTAATACGGATTGCCAAAAAAGCGTCCATAACTTGAAAGAGATTGTATATTTAAACGAAGTTTTACAAGAAATCGCTTGATAATTCATCATGGTCAATAGAGTGTTATTGCAATATAATTTAAGAAATATACTGTTATGTGTACAGCTACAGTCATATCATAATATATTTACCTAGGGTTAATCAATGTTATCATTTTGTTTAAAAAAAAATTCGATAATTTTCGTCGTTAAGGGGATTTAGATAGGCAGTTTAAGATTAAATATGCAGTTATATATTTTTATAAATGCATAAATTCACACGGTTCGTGAACGCAAAGTACAGTGCTATGTTCGCTTACTTTCTACACGAAATACAAATCGTATTGCACTATGCACGATGTTTTGCCTAAGTAACCCTCCTAAAAAACGACAAACCGTAAAACCAAAATCAGTACTTCAACACCGCGAGTATAGTATACATTTACGTCTCGTTCTATGCCTCTGAGCGGGTTTATAGAATTCGTAATATTTTTGTACTCACTTCTAGCAGTATGGCTGTAACCGGGCATGGTCACGATGTCACTGAACGAATAATAACATTTTAAATACAAAAAACGTTTAAAAATATACCTCCAACACAACACGGCATTCGTATATTACACTCGCAGTCATCTCTTCGCGGCGACATTTATTTCGGGTGAGAAAACCGAACGTTTACGAGATTTTATTAATATCCATAATATATACACTGAGCAGAGGAGGACACGTCTCTCGAAACGGTGGCTACCATATTCGTGAATATATACAATAATATATGTACATTTAAATTTGACTGTCGGACGTCTCAAAAGAATTACAATATGAAAGTCAATTCGCCCGTTTCATGTGGTATACGCGCTGAAATTCATCTATATTGAAATTACCACGACTGGTGTGAAATTTACATTTGATGCTGTGTTCCGGGAAAAAAAAAAAGTTCATTATTGCAACAAAGATAAATAATCCGATGGGTAATCAGCAGTCTCGGGCTGAATACGTTTTTTTTTTCGTTTTATTTTATTTCCTCACTTTTTTTTTCGTATACGCTTATTACGGTACATATATTATGCGGTAACCCAAGAGTGAATACTAATCGTTATCGTTTATTTACAATTGTGAATTCGAGACTTGTAAATAACCATGTACACTCGCAATAAAATAATGTGTATAAAATATGAAAATAAAATATTGTTTTCTCCAATCGAGCATTAAATATTATTGTGTATAGCTGCTTGCATATAATTATAGGTCACAGGTGCAGGTCCAGACTATAGTATTTTTTAAAACTCCTTTTTTTTTTTGTTTTACATATAATGAATTTAATTATATTATGTACCTATTGTGTGTAATTTTGATTGCGAATAAGTATAATATAGCGACGAGAATAATGCAATAGGAGAGCACTCAATAGCGACACTCCTAAATATTAAAATCTTAGATTTTATAATCTATCGCGGTTACATAGATACGTATAATGCATTATTAAATGCTGATCACAGTGCCGCATTAAAATTAATATGTTCGCACCAAATAAGTAACAAATTCACAAATAATCGATTAACTATATCAAATTAATTTATTATACCTTAACTTAACCTAAAAATTTTTAACACCGATAACCATTTTTAATTGTAAAATATTCGGTCCACTCATAACAAAGTTTTACTAGAATTTTACAAGCCGCACAAATCTATGAATAATATAGGTAATAGTAACGTGTTCGTTTCGGTGCCGCACACACGGTCCTTGGAAAACGGCTAAATATTGTATTTTATGGGCTATAACGCGATTCCATAAATTAACGAAATTCTGTAGGTTTTAATAACCATTGATATAGGTAGTAGGTACATACACGATTCCGAAAACTTTATATTGAAATATATTAAATATATGGTTTACATAATGTATATCTATAAACGATTCCTCATAATTTTAAATGCAACGTTGCCATTAATGCCATACAATAACTATAATTGACTATGAACTAATCAAAAACGAACTCAGTGGTCTCAATATGGTACATGGTTTAAGATAAAGAATGATACCATTACCATGGTACGGAAGTATATCACTGACTAAAAATTCATTTCACCAGTTAGGTGAAATATTAAAAGCAAAATATTCCATCTTAAGTATTTAGTGCAGTAGAATATTATATATATATAATATTTGTAGCTATATGCATGGGCGCCTATAGTTAACATTTTTAGGGGGGAGGGGTCAAAAAAAAAAATTCTCAAATGTAAGATAATAAAGATAATAATAATATTATGGTAATATTTATTGAGCTACAGTTTCATATTTATTTTATCCAGGGGGGGCATGTGCCCTATCTTGCCCCCCCAATGGGCGCCCATGGCTTACGTATGTTTTCTATAACGTAATTGAAATTTATATTAAATTTTATTGGCGAAATTAAATTGATGGACTTTTGATGGTTGATTTTATTTGATAATGTTGATGCCATAAGAAAACAAACGAGTTGTTAAAATTCCAAAGTATCAAAATATCATCATAAATAAATAATTAACCATATTATGGCAAAGTTAAAATATAAAATATAATGATCCGACAAATCCAAGAATGTGTAAAATATAAACTAAAATCATGTATTTTACAAGGTCAGAATCGTTTAAAGCACAAAACGATTTGTAGTAACTAGTGGGTAATAGGTATATTATGTTAGGTATACAATAATACATAAATATGTATTTTGTACGTACATGTTTTCGGAATGGCAACGTTGCATTTAAAATTACGCGGAATCGTGTTTAATAATAGGAATGGCTATTAAAATCTACTATTTAACGATTCTGAAAATTTGTTGAACAATTCGATTGATTATTGAAAATCGGATGGCGGAGTAAAATATGGTCTTGATCTAAAATCGGACGAACCCTACGCCCGATGGATGCGAAAAGAAAACGGTCGCGAATCGGCGTAAATTATTGTGGTTAATCATTCGCAAGAACGCAGTCTACACTTCCGTCGAGCGTATTACCATCGTTTTCATCAATGGACCCCATCGACGGTTATGCGGTCGGTCTTACGCGTACGAAAAGTTGTCTATAATTCCATGTGTATAGAATTTGTAAGTAACGCGTGGACAAATATCCTAAACATCATTAAATCGATTTTCAAAACTGACGAATGTCCTAAAAACCCTAAATAACTCTTATAAAATTCAAAATGAAATTTAGTATCCATTCAACGTCTCAACGATAGATAGTTTTTGACCAGCGGTTCTCAAACTTTTTTTTGCGTACCAGTATACCACTTAGGTGTATTATTAATGAGTCACGTACCACTAATGACTAAAAATAGAAGGACCCAAATTGTAAAATTAAATACTTTACTTTTTAGTTAAATACATTTATTTTAAATAATAAGGCAGTAAAATACTACAATACACCTAATTGTTATTACTTATTGGTTTTTTAAAAATAAGATATGAATTAAATAACAAATTTTTAATGAGATCAGAATTGAATATATATATTTTTTTTTTTGGTACGAAATATACAACTATACAATTAAGCACTACACAAACAAGACAGTATTAGTGATGAGGAGGTTTACATAACAATGAAAAATAGCGCGATGTAGGAGGGCTCGAATATTTATTTTTAATTTTCCGTTCTACCACCATGCGGCCTACCGCGTACCACTATGCAGTCTTTTGCGTATCACAGTTTGAGAAACGCTGATTTAGGCTATCTAAGGTGCATTAAACGGATTTATTTTAATTATAAAGATCATAGCATATTATTATCGTTAAAAGTTTCATCACTCACGAGCCAACATTTTAAGTGCATAAAAATCTCATCCCTATATTATAGTCGTTATATTTACTTAACACGCATTGTATAGGTACATGGTAAATGTATTAAAAAAATAATGTATAAAATGTGTTGAAAAAATATCAAAACCATTTTGCAGCATGTATAATTTAAACTGTAACACGGCGGTATCAGAAACGCGTATACTTATGATGACTTATGATGAGGGTATTAATGATGGGGCGATCGCCCTAGTTGCCAGGTGGTATTTTTTTCCTTTCTTTTCTTTTTCGGGGAATATTTGGGCTTATAATTATTTGTAATCCTGTCGTAAGACAAAATTAATCTTAATATTATACACCATTAATACGAGTTAAGTTTATAAGATATAACGACGAACGGATAATCACGTATCTGAGTATATTGATCATAATTATAATATGTTCCTTGGAGGTAATATGTTGACGTTTATCATTGAGTATGGTAAGTAAAATAGGACTAGAATGAGAATATTCGAAATATTTCCCCGAAAGCTTATAATAGTTATAATAATTCAAGTTATTCTGGTTATTTACATTCTCAGGGTCGACATTTTAAATATTAATATATTATACTTAGGTACTAATAATTTATTAAATATTTTGTTATAATTCACTATGAATAATATTATATAGGTACGATGTATACGAAGTCAAAATATATATTGTGTATAAACTTTGAGTATTATGCGGTACGAAGTATATGAAAACAGAGTGATACGGAGGGAGAAACATGTCATTCGTGGCTTGCAGCAATAATCGATGCGCAGCTACTTATCGACATCTCACACTGCCGCAGAAACATTTGAAATCGGCTTTTAGCATTGAATCGAATATTGAAGATAAAAAACATCTGAGACGAAGGTGGGACCGCATCACAACCAAATCCAAAATAATGTTCCGTAAATAATGTGATAATTTATAGTTGTGTTAAAAACCGTTTGTGTTTTGACTTAACACAGACGTTGCGCCTTTCGGATGATACAGTTGAGTATGTTACGAATTCATATAAAAAATAATCTCTATGGAATCACTATTATAATACTTGTTCAATACGAATACTCATTAAGTCATAACTCATAAAAATCATAGTATTTAATAGTAATGATGTTACAGGAATTATAGGGATCTATTTTTTATTTAATAATTGGTAGACACGCACTTTTTAAGACACTATTAAATATTCTTATGACTTAAATTATATTATTAAAAAAAAAAAAAAAAAAATGTTAATGAAAAAACCCGAGGCTTTAGTTGTAAAGTTTGAGATTGGAGTGCACTGACTGCACTGTGCTATCTATATAATATTGTAATTTTGTAAAATATCAAAAAAATAAAATATACTCTTTGGAACAAATTTAAAAATCAATTCAAAGCATTTCATAATCAATTGAACGGTCTGATATTTTTGAAAAAATTAACCATTAAGGTCGATAGTAAAAAAATGTGATATTAGATTTCGTATGATACTCAAAAATACAAAATGGATATTTCCAACGAAACGTATTAACAATAAAACTAAATATATGTATAAGTACCAATTAATTCTCTATACATACACGCTTTTTGAAAAAAAAAAAGTGAAAATTTATTACCAAAAAATAGATATTAATACTTAAAGATTTTACTATCATCTGTGTGACCGTGTATACCTTTAGAAACAATGACAAAAAAAGAACGCTTGTCGACGTTAATAAAATATTATGTCGCTTTGTTCTTTAAATCTTAGTAATTCAAAATGCCAAAACGGCTCGATACGTTGTCCACACAGACGTCATCGCATAAATTCAAAAAACGTTATTCGAAACACGACGGCATGTGTACCCAGTACTGGCAGTACTACCCACCCACATTTTGAAATCGGCTCGTCTCGAGTGATGCCGATATATGGCCGGCCGCTGCTGATATTATATATATTATTATATTATACCGGATGAGCGTCAAAAAGCCGTGTCCATTGATCCGCGGTAAAGGGCGGCGCGTCGCGTGCCGCCCGTTAGCTGGCCGGATCGTGGGCGCGCGGTGGGTGGCTAGACGGCGGGTTGCCGGGACGCGCTCGTCCCTTCGCCAACTCCGCCGCGCCAGTGACGCTCACACGTCGCGCCGGGCGGCCCGCACACACACACACACACACCTGATATCGCCAAACCGTTCGCGGAATTTGCGCACGCCGACGACGACGCGTAGTAGGTATATTATTATACATACGCGCCGACACCACGTACGCTCGCTATATATATATATTATATATGTACATATATCACATATATACGTCACGTATGCGCGCGTGATGTGTCGCCCAGGCGGTCAGTAGTCGGCGGCGCGCCACGTGCTCTCTACACACGACGCTCTGCGCTCCGTCATACGCGTCCACCGCCGGGACGTGCGACCGCATTACGCGCTCGCGCGCCGTGCACACCACGTGCTGCACGCCATTCAAGCGATCGCCCACTCGCACACGCGCACTGGTACGCTCGCCCGCGCCACATTACGATAACATACATATATACTTACGCGCACGCGCTCAACGCACCGGCCGCCGCACTGTGATATTCGTGACGTCTTTATCGGTAAGTTGTTATTATATTAAACGACGTTATCAGTGTTAATGTGTTGTTATTATTATTTGTTGTTGTTGTTGTTTTTGTTGTCGTGATAGTTTGTGCACACCGCAAAAGGGAGCGAAAACTGTGGGGATGGTCGAACTCCAATTTTGAGATATTTTTTCTCAAACTATTCGCCACATCGAGCTTGAATCCACAATTTATTTACACATTTGTTTTTTGAACTTTTCGAATATTTTAAACGTAACTTATGGATCTATTTAGATTTTAAACGAAAGTCAATATATTATTATATGTATATTATATAATGTCCCAACTAATCTAACTGATAAGGACCGTAATACGACGTCTCTACGGGGAATCCAAACAGTATAATGTGCTGGGATAACGCTGTTTTATTTACAATAACATTATTATAATATTATAGTAAAATTAGTAAATCGATATCGAACTTGATATTTTTCGAACTGTTTGGATTTCTTGAAAAGTTATGTTCAAGTGTGATAATTTCGAGAACCCTAAAGTAATACAACAATCAACTATTATATCTAGATATCTTAGGTAATAGAATAATAGTGTAGTACTGTAGTATCCAGAAATTATATATTTTTTTTTGTGGAAATCTTTTATAAGTAGGTTGATACAAATCAATGTAAACCTATATTAAGTATGCTATATGAGGATTAAAAATATATCACAACTGTTTTAATTACTTCAGCGAATTGTATTTTACAAATTATTATTAGTTATCTGTTATCATTATGTACATTTTAAAAATTTGAACAAATCAGCTATAAAACACAAATAAACATTTATCTGGTTAATCCTCGACTTGACATACTCATAAGTTATAATTTACCATATTAATTAAAATTATAGCTATTTTTGATAATAATAAATTATATTACAGATGCGTAATAGAATAAAATTTAATAATATGCTTATCGTATTTTGATATTCATTTTTTCAAGGTTAATTTATACGCCATTTTATTTTTAATTTATACATTTCAATAAGACCTTTTTGACTATACAGTTGCCTTCGTATTCATTTCATATACTTAATCATAGTGGTGTTAATACCAAAAGTACGCACCTATACGTACGGGGGGGGGGGGTACCTAACCTGGGGCCCCACATAAATGATTTCACTACTGAATTAAAAAAATATATTTTTTTAAAGGTCTTCTTTATTTAAAAATGTATAGGTTAGTTTAAAATTAGTATATTATAATTTTAAAAATACATAATATAATGTACAATATAGATACATAATCATTAAAATGTTTTTAATTTTTTACGCGCCTTTGCTTTAGAAAACTAATCTATAAGTACATCAAAATACATTGTTGATACTTAATTAAATTGAAATATTTAAAAGTGATAAACCATTTTTTAGTTTTTGTTGTGACATAAAGCTTTTGGTATACGATTTTATAATTTTTAATTTTGAAAACTTCCGTTCTACCACTACTGACGGGTAGAGACATTAAGTTGAGTTGAATTGCTATACAAATATCAGAAAAACTGATTGATATGGTATAATCGTCGCAAATGAATTTATTTATTTAATTCATTGAAAAAGTTTTCTTATTTCTTTTCTCAGTATTGTAACTTTTCATCGTCGTCCCATAACAAGAATTAGCAATCCATATTTACGACTAATACGTCGAAAACGTAAAAATGTAATACTATTTAATCATAATATTATTTTTAACTTTACCCAAAGGCCTAAGTAAAGGAGTAATACCTTATAATTTATATTTATTATTTTTCGGTACTTATCAAATTACTTATAGAAACTGGCTACTGGTAGCGCCTCTGCGTAATGTATTCATTCGACATGTCAAACGAGTATAATATTATTGTTATCCTTTCCATCACGATATTACATTTTTGGGTTTTGGCTCCCTTTTAAATCTTAGAATTTGCGCCCCTCCTGCAGGGATTACGGTACCTAGTTACGCCACTGCTTATAGTCGACAAAATGTTTTACCATTAAAAAAAAAAAAACGGTTGTTATAGTTGTTGCAATGTTACATTAAATAATGAAATATGTATAGAATAAATATAAACCCAGATTACATACTTATAAATTATAATATAAATAATATAATATAATAATAAGTAATAACTATAATCCTTTTACTCATTCAACTATAGTTTTTTTAATCATTGATTGTAAATCGTAATAACTCACATGATACATTTTGGAAATGATAATTATAATTATAAGTTTTCAGATAACTGCTCTTTTATTAGGTATATAATTATTTTATAATATTTAATTGTTGATTAGTTTCCAGACATAAATAAACGCATTGTAATAAGCAGTGTAGGTACATAATAATCTGATCCTCGGTATTTTAGCCATTATACCACATCAACAAAATAACAGAGAAGAAACTAAAATTATTTTTAAAGTAAAATCATTAAATCGTTATTGCAGCTTTATTAGCTTTACTTATTAGTTATTTTCACCACCCTCTCATCATCATCAGGAATCATTGATTAGTGCTAACGTAATATTATAGTGCATACAGAATAGTAAACTTTATCATATCATTATCGATATAATATTATGGGTACGTCTTACGAGTTACGACTTTTCAGATTAATAAGCTGGCACGTGTACGCAATAAATTATTTATAAAACTTAACTGGAATTCCTTTTATTCGTAAATCGTGACATAACAATAACGCGTAACCGTATAACATAATATCATACGTATTTATATGAACAAAATCGTTTGAAATTCGCATGGATATAGTACGATAAAATTAAAAGCTGTCCGGTCAACGTTCCTTTATTTGGCATTCGTCTCGACTAGCTCACCTCGGTGCGGAGTACATAATATACGTCATTATTATATTATATAGTGAATAGTGATGGTACAAGTGCGCAACTGTATATATAATGTATATCTAATGGTTAATATCAATCATAATATTAGGTACCTATGTATGTATTATATACATACCTAATATTTTATTCACCCGCAACCATAACATCTCCCATATAAGTTTCATAAAATTGCGAAACGATGAAATTTATGATGTTAAACCCAGTTTTATCCGCTTGGATTGTTATTTTTTTACGAAAGCGACGATTGGTCAGCTGATTTCAAATACTAATGTGTAACGCAGGATTGCAGTATTGCACATAGTTGGGCGAGTAATCACCACGCAACTGCAATATACACTGTAATTGTATCTTAACTTTTTTTTTTATGTATGTATTAACTATTTAGGTCTTAGGATATCATTCGAACCTAAATTATGATTGAACACATTTTAAATTATTATTTCCTAGTCACTATTGTTCATTTAACGTTTAGCAATCACTGAACATTAATAACCGAAAATAAAATATTATAACTTGCTCGATATAATTTAGAGTTATGTATAAAAAAAACAACCGAAAGTACATAATATAGTCACGATTTTCACACGCCATCAATTAATTTTACCATAGCGTTTTGGAATTTCATACTATTTTACCTGTATTAAATAAAAACCAATTAAATTACTCAACGAAAACATTTATTTAATATAACTTATAATATTAAACATTTAATAAACGAACCAATGAAATACTTAGGTGACCATGTGCATAGAATACATTATTTAGTATATAGACTACATAGTCCTTTACTCACAACTCACCCACTCAGTGGCCACTCTACTCGTATTTTGAAAAATATTGCCACATATTCTATAAAGTTTAAGTCCAAACAAGATTCAAAATTGGACTGTCTCGCACTATCACTTAGAAATTGAGAAGGAATACGGTTAAAAGAGAATAATTATCATAATACAATGATATTATTGTTGAATTTAAAAACTAACCTATGGATATAAATAACAAGTGTATGCAAAGGAAAACATAACAATATACCTAAATAAATATGTTTTCCAACAGTAATATTTTAAAGTAGGTATTGATTTTTCAATGTGTGTGTTTTTTGTGACTTATCATTATTTATGTCCTCTAAATACATTTTATATATCATGTATTATTATAAACTATGAGTGAATTAAAAACAAAATCGCCCAATATCAGGCACGTATACAAGGGGGGTTTTGGGGGTTCACCCTCCCCCCCGGAAAATTAATAGTGAATTAATGTGAAGTTTATTTATTTCATCATTCATCGATAAATATTGATTATTGTAAATTTTTTTATAAATCCCCTATAAAAATTTTTTTTGTATACGTGCCTGCCTAATATTATAAATGTATAAATAACATCGATCATAATTATTGTGGTTATTTTTTATATGTACATTATGCAATATATAATGAAAAAGAAGACTATCCAGTGATTTAACTCACGTTTTTTTTTCATATTGATAAATGTTGATAAGATATTGCATTATCTACCGGTTAGTTGTGTGTTCTGTAACTATAACGTGTAGAACTTCTGAGTACGTATAGGGAAATCTTGTACGTAAATAGACAATTTTCCAAGAGAAGATTCGATTAACATTTTATGAGACGTTCATCGCTTACGTTTTTTTCTTGGTATATTTATATATTATTTCGTGGGGTCGTGGGTCCCACTTATTTATACACTACATGGATTGAGTATAAAATCATCACGGATTGATTTTTATTTTTAGTTAAGGAGTTTAGTTAAAAAAGTAAAAAAACCTTTTTTGAGGAAGGTAGGGCTTGAATATGATGTTACTTGTCACTGGTTTTGAAATTAGCATCCTCATAAATTGCGCCCTTCGTCTGTAACCTGTAAGCTTTTTATTTCTAATAGGTACACCCCTATATTATCTATATTTTTTTACTCTAAATTAATAAATCAGTAACTGTACAATATACCTAATATTATAGAACTTCCATAATATATCAGAGACAAACACGGAATTACCTAGGTACATAAAATATTCGTATTTTAAAATATTATGCCAAAACACATTTCAAATATTTACTGATTAAATAATACATATTATGCCTTATCTCAGTGTATTATATAATACACTTTGAGGAGACGTTACTCAATACTGATTAATAATTAATAAAAGTATTATCATAGTAATTTTGTAATGACATCATTTTAATAGGTATTAGGTACCTATGTTTTTAAAATGTATCATCAATTCAAACAATAAAATATTAAAATGTTAAAAAAAACAAAAACCAATAGGAAAATGTACCGTTTATTGAACGTTTTCTTTATCGTGTTCTACAGAATCCAGATGGTCGTTTCAATGTTTGTTAGGCCGCGTAATTCTCTTTTACGATGGGATTTTCAAAAATTGCTCTCGAATATTCAGTTGCCCTGCAGTTATTATATAATGTATATCATCATAATGTATATTATGATTATGGCTGTTGCCTGTTATGTGCACAGCAGTCAGTGTTCATAAGTCGAATTTTTTCGTATTGGTATTGTATGAGAATTATGATACGGAATGCCAATATACGATGGAGGGTATTTTAGTGCAGGCCAGTTATACCAATAACCCTTTTATATTATAAACGAAATTTATCGTCATTATTGCTATATATCGTCCCACAACAAAGTTGCAAGTATAGGTAACTGTGGAAAACTGATAAACACGGATACCGACTTGTAAAATTATTGTACCCGTTAAATAATAAAATATTATTGTTCTCAAAACAGGAAATGATTAATGGAGTCATTAATAATGACTACCTATATTAAAATAGAACAGCAGGTTGATTATTGTATCGCAGGACGCAAATACT
>VUJU01000636.1:47411-91387 GCA_009835225.1 Aphis craccivora | reverse complement strand
TATTTTACGGATGTATTTTTAAAACTTACCAAGAGCTCTGAAGGCCCCTAAGCTCTAGGGGCCCCAGGGCACTGCCCTGCTTTGCCCGATGATACCTACGCCACTGTGTATGCATATTGTCTCATTCTCATTGAAATACCTATATGATGTAAATATAAACTCAACCATATCTTGTTTGTGAATTGCACACGGAAAAGGAACAAGGTAATTATTATTGAAGAATTCTTCTACTGTGTCATCAAATACATTTTGGCTGTCTTTGTGTTTAACAAAACACTTCTCCATTTGTTTTAAAAGCATAAGAAAATTACAAAACCAACATTATTACAATTTCATAAAAGTGGCGGGAATTGAACATGATGAGAATTCTTGGTACATGGTAACACTGTTTTAGTTCATTAAGCGCCACTATGGCAAAAAAGCGCTATAAGTCATTCTGGATTTTTGGAAACTTCTGTCTTCACCTGATAAGCTCTCGTTCGGCATCCTGTATATCTTAATTCGTGGTAAATGGTAATTATTACTCTATGCCTTATTCTATAAGTCTTTATGGTATTTATCACGAACTAAGATATCTTAGGTATCTTAGTTCGTGGTATTTATCATGACAAAATAGATCTATTTTGCCATAGTATTTATAATCAATGATATACAATGATATGTGTTGGTAATCGACATTCGATTCTGTGCTATAACCACGATTAAAGATATACAGGTTGCACATCGACTACTGCTAAGGTGATAAACGAAATAACTTTTGCAAATAAATAAGGTGTAGCACTCCAAGCGGAAATATTTCATATAATTAATGTTTTATACTTAGATCATATACATATTATTATATTATATAATATAATATAAATAATATAATATTATTATATTATTTATTATCATATGTGTATAATATGATCTAAGGTTTTATAGATATACCATAGAATAAAACAATGATATACATTTATATTTAACTTCAAAATTAGTTCTAAATTTTGACACACGGGCGCTAGTACTTATTTTTTTCAGCTGTTTTGTACACTCATTTTGTAAATCAATCTGAAAGCCGAATATTATAGGGCGATGTGCAACCTGTATATCTTTAATCGTGGTCTATTCATTTCTTTAATATCTATGGTTCCAAAATGTCAGACTTCTAATCGCTGTTATCACAGGGACACTGTCGTCTGTCGCGCTATCAGTTCTACGACTGCGTAAGTAGACTTTATTCATTACTCACCGACATTATTAGGAAAACGAAAAAGAAAAAGGACAACAAATTGTATCATACTATCATGAGTGTGTCTACAATATACATAGTATTGTGTTCCTGCTATAGTAATATATTATAAGTTTAATGGTATTATATGATTATAAATTAATTACAAAGTGAACTACGCGTGAAACACCGACGTGATTATTCATATCGTTTAAAAATGCTTATAGTTGCCGACCTCTACCTCGCACTGAAATTCTATTAAAATATCGATTGAGCACACCAGTGTTGCGGCGGAAAGCGAGAACCCTTCGTGTTATATTTATTTATACGCTCCTGGCACATACAAGCACGAACACACAAAATGATGGTCAGATCGGATCCAAATAGCATAGTCAATCGCGTTCGTAGGACTTTGAACAACGCGATCAGGGATGAGAACTTCTACATGGCTCATCAATTGTACAAGTCGCTCTATTCCAGGTATGTCACAACAAAATAATAATAATAATATTGATTATTATTTCAAAATGGTGGTTCAAATATCTAACTGTATATTGGCTGTTTCCTCTTTTTATAATACTGTGAACAGTTATATTATTATATGCTTGCAGATATATAAGCATGCAAAATAAAAATGCTGCCATTATGACATTGCAAGAAGGAATCATCGTCCTGTACGATAATAATCAAGTAATTATTATAATATTAAATATAATGATACAACAAAACTCGTTAATACATTCTTACTTACATATTTTAGATAAGCATTGCTACTGATTTAGCACAACTATTTGCAAAATCCTTGTCAACGCAGCACATCATTCCTTCTGAAAATATGTTTGATTTCATAAGAGAGTAAGTCAATACAAACACTTTTTGAAACATATGTGCTTAAATTGTTTTTTTTTTTATTAAGTATATTTAGTAAGTTTGGTCCATCACTATCTGCAGAACGAGATTCCATGTTGAATCCAATTATACAATGGACAATTGAACATTGTCCAGAATACTCAATGGGACATCCAGGTTTACATAAGCGTATAGGATACATCTATTGGTCAGGTAGTTGGTCATACTTTAATACCTTTGATACAGTATTATACTATTATGTTTAAACAATTAAAATATGAAATATATATAAATTTAGAGGCTAACTTTGCGTTAGCTCAACATCATTATTTGAGATCAACAGATGGTTTAGCATTCGCAGCTATGTTGGTAGAAATGCATAAAACACGAGGATTAAAATATGAAGTTGATTTATTTATCACACAAGCTGTACTGCAGTATGTATTTAAAAAAAAACCTATTAAAAATAATTACAGATGTTTATATTTTTTTATTTTAGAGGGTTGTGTATGCGGAACATATCAATGGCACAGTCAACATTTCAGTCTTATACTAAGTTACATCCTGCTATAAATGATGAACCACCATATATTTTGCCATTACTTAATTTCATTTGTTATTTACTAAAAATATTAGATGGGTAAGTAACTGGTTATTTATTTTATAATAGGCTAGTAACTAATTACTTGCATATTTATATGTATTATAATTTATATTTAGTGGAAAACTTAAAACTTATATTGTACTTTGTGAGCAATATCAATCATCCTTGACCAGAGATCCGAGCTACACTGAATATTTGGATAAAATTGGACAACTTTTCTTCCATGTCAAGCCATTTGAAAGGAGACCTAGACAACAAAATGGATTTTTAGGTAGGTTTATCTTAAGTAGTATTTTTCTAGTATCATTAAAAATATTTTACTTACCATTTTATAGTTTAAGTATTAATTAATTTTATTTAGTTATTTCTATAAATCTAATTTTTTTAAATATTCTGTTTCAAATATGTTGATTTAATTTTTGTTGTAAATTAAAACTTTCTTTTAACTTTTAGGCTTTTAGAATAATGTATAATACAGTAAAGACTCGATAGTATGGATGAATTCAGATCAAGTGTTGTTGGGTTATTGACTTTATTATATCATAGATATTCGGACTTTTATTTCTAAGATTATATTTGTTTTTTTTTAATAAAAAATTGTATATTAGTAACAACCAACAAAGACTTGATAGTGTAATAAGTCAACAATGATTTTATTATAAATAATTATAATATTTTGTCAATAGAGAAGTCTCCCATGGATCACTTTTGATCAAAAAAAGTCTAGTATTCTTATACATTTAACCAAATTTATGTTTATCAGTCAAACTATGTTAAAAAATGATGTACAGTCCCATTGATTACTTGTAATTTAATTAATTTTATGTATAAATCATGGTTAGTTGATCATTAATGATTGTTGATACAACCTTCTTAAGACATTTGTTTAATATAATGCATATTGTCAAATCATCCAAATTTTTATCAAAAGGAGTGTTACTATTAAAACTTATCTTTATTCTTTAGGATTCATTTTACATTTAATAAATCAGTTTATAAATTTATTTTAAGAAGACACCTGCATGACTTGTTGTTCCGTACTCCGTCTTACGTACATACAGCATAACAATTTTTTGCTCAATGAAATCAATTTTATACTGTTAGCTTTAATATTAGAGTCAATGTACTACCTATTATCTTACTAAAAGGTGATAGTATTATCTAAGGTTTCTCGTAGTCTTCTTTATTGATATTAAGTGAGTTACAAGCATTTTAAAGTTTTAATATTTTATATAATTATAACTCACTTAACAATTAAAATATCAATTAAAGGTGCCCTAGATAATATTATCACTAATACTTGGGTTTTAAAGCATAACAAATAAAAAAAATGCATACAATTGTTTTAATAAAGCAAAAAAAGAAGTATATTTAATTTTAAAAAAAGCATGGCCAAAATTCAATTTTTTTTTTTGTTACTATAGCATAATAAACATATAAAATTTCTACAGTTGGAATAACTGAAAAAGAAAAAAAAGCATTTACATGGAAAAGCAAAAATGAATTGGTTTATTTGGAATCAGAATGACGTGAAACAAAATTATACATATAAATTAGATTTCTATCTCATATACACAAAAAAATATATATATTATGCTTTAAAATCCGAGCCCTAATTATCACTTTTAAGTTTGATAATAGGTAAATTGACTTTAATATAAAAATGGCATAAAATTCCACTGAATGAACCTGCTATGTTGTAAGTTAAGACTGGGACAACATATTATGTTAGTGTGATGTCCTTTTAAAAATATTACATTATTGTGGGTATAGTAATATGTATTACTTATATATGTTAGTGATATAATTTCTCTTTGTATTTCTCATTTTGTCAAAATTGTTCAAATTAGGTAAAAAAAAAAAAAAAATTCACTAAGGAGGTGTTTATTAAACTATAATAACTGCCAAAAATGTTTACTTCAAATTTAAATTACTCAGGAAGTATTTATTTACCATTTGGGTCACTACAGTTGCAACAAAAAGCCAATGACTTACTATCTGATTAATGGACAATGTTTGTGCGTGAAACTATGTTGGAAAAATGTATTGAACTATCAACCCCTAATAAAAAAAGCTATGTTTGCTTAAAAATAATGATGATGATGAAAAAAAAACATTATCATACTTAAATAAAAACTGCATACATTAATACAAATTTCATTATTAATTTTCAGGTAATTTGATCAGTACATTGATGGGCGACTGTGATCATGATGGAGAACCACGTCCATCATCGTCACGTCCGATAAATGTAGAACCTCTTGATTAACTCACATTGATTTAATAAAAAAAGTCTTTTTTCTTTCAAACACCGGGTTTTAATTTATATTAAAAAAAAATAATAATAAAATAATTTAACTAAATATAATATATAGCAATTTATTTGTGTTTTCTTTCTAATTATTACTATATTTTTAAATACAACTTGTAAAATCCAAAATAATCCATCAAAAAAAAAAAAAAAAGAATACATCAATTTATATATTTCATTTATGTTTAAATATTTTAAACTTAATAATGTATATAATTGTACTAATGTATACAATTGTTTTGTTTAATTCAACATGATGCAATCATACTTTTTCAACTTGTTTTTTGCTTATCTTTGAGGATAGCTACAATTATAGTTCTTTAAAAATTTTACACTAAAATTTTTAAATACTTTATGTATTAAAATATAGTTTACTAAATGTTTCTTAGTATGTATTTATAAATCTATTTTAAAACTTATACTATAATCATACTATGTGTATATACTTATAAATAAATTCTTAATATATATATATGTAACAGTGTGTCTGTGTATACATTTGTATATGTAAAATACACTAATATGAGTAATAATAATAAAAAAAAGTATATTAAAAGGATTCAATATAATTAAAAACATTCTATCCCCACTTTTTTATACTAAGTAACCTGATGATGTCTTGATTCACTTAAAGTATCTCACAGTTATAGTTAAGCCACTGACGTGTTTATTCTGATGTTTTTTATCTTCTAATATTAATGTACATAAAACATACTAAAGTAGTATTTTTTATCATTTTAATCTCATAAGATGATGATGTACATAAAGGGGTAAGTCTTTAATTTTAAATATTTAGGTAACATTTTTTCATTTTTGAGTACCTATTGATTAGTTATATATAATATAAATACATAAAAACAATGTTATGAAAACTAATACTTTAAAATATTGAATTTACTTTTAAAGATTTTTGTATCAATTAAAAAATATGCTTTTTTTTATTAAAAAACTAGTGTATTGGATTCATTAACGATAAAAAATATAGTTTTTAGTATTTATGTAATAAAAATTGCTGGATACAGTACAGATAATATACTACTAAGATGAAATGTAAAATATCAAATTACGTTGTCCTTGGACAGTGCTTATAATAAAAAATAATGAAGCTGTATTATGTAAATATTGTGGTTTAAATAAAATAATTTACATTATCATATGCATTTCAAATTAACTTATAGGTTTATTGTAGTGCATAATTTTATAGTATAAAAATATTACAGATTTTTTACACATGTAATTTTTTCGAAGGTAGTTATTAGATTAACTTCACAAAAATATTTACAGTTTAATATAGAAGTATATGAGTACAGAGCTAAAATAGCATGATAAATTAATTATAAATCATTACTTTCTTTTCAATAAATTAAAATTAGCTAAAATCAGTTTATTCAAAAATCTACAGTTGTTTTAAAAAGCTTATACCTAGCTTGGACAGTTTTCATTGTTATTGTTGTTACCTGTCAACTTGGAAAAAAAATCATCTAAATTGCAACTATAACATGTAACTAATGTTCAATAAAACTTGACTAGAAAAGTAAATATGTAAAAAAAAAAAAGCAAGGTATAAAGTGAGATTTCAGACTATACACACACGTGTTGTCTTTGACTTACTACCATTTAGTATTACTACCGTTTTGAATATCAAAATATACGTTCATCAGTTTCAATTTTGTATATTAGAATTTAATATTAAAGTGAATTTATCTATTATCAATCACAAGACAAGACTATTATTTTCTGTATTGTCTATATGTCTATAGAGATTTACAATATTTTCTAGAGGTGCCTAGGTAGGTACTTATATTAGTTTATAATTAAAGTAATTAAACTATAATCATTTCAAATTATATAACATTTTAAATTCTCTGATTAAATTCAGTTTTGGATATTTACAAATTTGAATGAAATAATTAGAATCAAGATAATATAATTAGCATAGACATAAAATAAGGGAGGGGAGGGTAAGAATTTCTGAAGCCTCTAAACATTTCCTTAGTCTCATAACCAGTGGCGTAGCTAGACAATTTTTCTTGGGAGGCCCGATATTTTGATGGAATAAGGATTATTAATGAATATTTTTATTTAATAAAAAACATGATAATATAAAACATTCATTTTTGGAGAAAAGTGGGTGGGACGGGCCTACCAGGCCTACCTGCTGGCTACGCCACTGCTCATAACTCATAAGTATAATAAATTATGTTAATATATATTAATCAATATTTCTAGCTCCTCAAATTTTTATTCATATTCACGCCTATAAGGATCATATTATATCGTAGAGTAAAGCGATATAACTACTTAATACTTATTTTAAGTATATTTATCCGTATATTTATTAGATACTATAAAATTAAAAAAAATAGTGTGACGAAAATACGAAATTAAAATATAATATTTTAATTCAATAGTTTGTTTTTTTAAACTGGAATTATTTATCTAATATAATATATTTGGCACAAGAACGAAGTTCTCTAATCCTTCTAAATTTAACACGTCGTTCTCTGGATATTTGTCGAAAGTAATAAACCTATCAAGATGTCACGCTTTTAACGGAACTCATAAATATAACATATTTTAAGATCGTTAGTTGGGTTTATTTTATGTATGTTTTATGACTTAAAATATATTTGTGTAGGTTTTGTTAATTTTTTTATTATTATTATTATTATTATTTTTTTTTTAGAAATTACTTAAGATGGACACAAATTGTTTTAATTGCAATGATTATCTTTCCAACTAGAATAAATGTTTCAGCAAGTATGTATACTTCGTATATCTATCTATGACTAGGCCTAATCACTTTTTAGAGAAACGGTTGCAATGCTAATTGTATGTAAATAATATATTATACCTAAATAGTATAATGTATTTGAACATCCATCATATCCAATCAGTAATCAGTTATCACTATAAGGTTATAAAAAATGGATATTTATTTTAAAATAAGCTATACTTATTAAGTACACGTGTGTAATTTTGTTTTGGTTACAGATAATAAACCTCAAGCACATTCCGAACGTCCTACTGATTATTTAGGTAAATACCTGAATTTTTTTACAGTTATAACTACCTATTTTATAAATGAAGCATTTAAGCGTTTAAACTTTTATAAAGCCTATAATGCAATATAAAGTGTTAAATAAATAAAAAAAATGGTTTTTAAAGTAATATTATCGAATGATAAAGGTCTTATACGCCTAGTTTGTTTGTTGTACCTAATCGATTTAATAAGTATATAGATTCCTACCTAAGTAGATTACCCAAGTTTTTAGCTAGTTCATACCTCAGTGACGTGCGTGGTGATATTTTATATAAGACAAGTGCTAAAATAAAATTTAAAGTTAAAACTTAAAAAAAGGCATTTTCCTATAATAAGATACAGGCAAGGCAATCTAAACACGAATGTTTTCGTAAAGAAATGTCGTTAACGAAAAAAAATTAATTTAATTTCTTTCGAATAAACCTAATAAATAAATAAATTAAAATACTCAAATATGAAATAACTAATAAGAATTAATAAATATGTAGCTATATAACTTTAAAATATTAGACACATTGTACCTATTGTATTTAACAAAATAAATTTTAGTTTTTATTTCTTCCTTTTTGGCTTTTTGGCAGGGCACGTACCATTTACTCAGCTTGACCTAACCTCAAGCCACTGCCCTACCGTTAAGCAGGAGAGACATAATGGGTTGTACCGAGATTAGCCTCATTTAAGATTTTTATTTTATGTTTCCTATTTATATTTATGGTTGAAGTGTCCAAGCTCAATAAGTCAATGGGAAGTTTAGTTATTAAAAAAATTTTTTATTTTAAATAAAGAATCTGTATACGAGTAGTATAAGAGCGTGAAGAGTGAAATAGTAGCTAAGTAAAAGTGTACAACGGTACATATAAATATTGATGATTGATACTACCATAAAAAGTCTCGGAAAATTATTGTAATTTGTATTTCATTTGTTAATTGTTGATATTAAGCTATTATTTAGATCAAGAGGTTTAGCCGACTAAATATATTTAGTATTTGGTTGTAAAGTAATTTTTAACTACATAATTGAACTAAAAATTTAAAAAATAGTTTACAATGATATAAAAGTTTTACCCAATCTCAACTACCGTGTTGATACTTGCCTACTTCAACCAACGATTAGTGCGGTACGTGTGATTTAAAATGTAATTTTCTAAAAGCAAATACAGACATTAAGATATAATATATCCTTTATACAGTAAACGCCATTGATCTATACAGATAATGCTATAAACATGTGCATACATCTGTTAAAATCGTCATTTATATACTATTTCCCTATTAAAAATTATTTATTATGGACGTACGCGCCATATAAACGATAATGTGTTGTGCAGATTATGATGAGGGCGGCACCAGTAAGCCCGTTAAAGACCAAGCATCGATGCAGGTGCCATGCGGAGACTTCCGGCCTGGCGAGGACGATCTACAAATAATAGATTTCATTAGAAAATTCGGATTGGATTCGGCAGAAGAAATATACAGAAAAAACATAATCAAAGTGACAGGATCTAACCGCTTTCAGACTGCTTATAGGGTGGAAAAAACAGCACGGATAATTATGCCCACAAGGTATGTCGTATGTGACACAGTTATCAACTACCTAATTATTTTAACTACTGCATGTAGAGGGATATCCATGTAGTGTATTATAAATTATAATGCATGTATTAACTACTAAGTAATAACACAGCCACACAGGACATTGATACTTATATAGTTATATATAATTTATGGTTAATGGATATATTATGTATAGCAGTGGTTAAAGTGGGAAAAATGTTGAGGGGTGGACTAACGTCACCAAAAATTAAAAAGCGTTCCCGAGTTCTTCATCGTAAGTCTTTTGAGAAACCTACTAGGTATGAACATATTATTTGATTTTTTCATACGTCATTGTTCATGAAAAGTTTATGTTAATAGTATGTAAAATCAAATTTTCTCCTAAGAAAAATGATTTTAAATATATAATGCCTGCTAAGTTAAAAATAAATTGCAAATCATTGCCTGAACTTTAAAAAAAATACATTTACATTTTAGTTTAAAACATTTCATTAAAAAAACAATTTATAATAAATAATATCATTATTCATATTCTTTCAGTTTAATATTTTATTTAAATCATAATTATTATATATATATCACATGAAATCGCGTAAATGTGTGGATAAAACACTACTATACACAATAATTTATTATTTAAAAATCACTTATCGTACTAAACTTGACCATCTTCAGAACGTGGAGATTATTAGCGCGAAATAAAATACGTTTAAATTCGATGTTTAATCAATGTGTGTGTCTGCGTAAGCTATTTAATAAATTATTAAAATTAACATGCAATATATATTCACAATAAATTTTTTTAAAGCGTCCCCCTAGACGTTGGAGACTTAAATTAAAGGGGACGCATAATATTACTGTAAATAAGAAGGGGTACTCCGTCACCCCTCACTTTAACCACTAGCAAATATAGGTAGGTATTAAGGTATGTGTTAATATCGGGTTGCATAAAGTCATTCTTTAAATTTAAACCATTATAATATAATGTGTATTGGGTGCATAAACAATCGAATGAAAATGTATTGGTTTTTAGCATGGTACAAATAAAGTTTATGTTGAAATTTGAGTAGGTATATCTGCACAAGAAAACTGATGGCAACTATATAACTCTACAGCCGTCTTAATTTCAAATTTGAATAGGTCAAAGCGCAGAGTGACACAAGTTTAATGACTGACTAAAATTAATAAGCCGAAATCGCGGATCATTGCCGGTTTAATTAACTGGTAACCAATGGTTTAATCGTTTAAGACTTAATAACGTTAATGAACGTTTAATGAACATTCAGTGCGGATGAATAACTTTTTATTTATTCAATAGCTTGCTATTGACTCATTAAATATTTAATGAACGCATTAATACAACTCTTGGCATTAGGCTATTAAGTTAGATAATATATTAGGTACCTAGTGTACAGTCTATAGTTACACTAGAAAGAAATTGATACTAATTATAATGTGGCCAAACGTATCGTATTTACGGGAAAATTCTGTGTTTCAAAAGACTGGCCCTTTGTTCCGACGAATGCTTTCGGGACGCTTAGATGTCCCATGTTTAAAAAATAAATCCTGTATAATATACATTATATTTCTTATATAATACAATTATCTAATTAAAATTGTAATTTAAAATCAATCTTTAAACGAAGTAGGATTATTTGACATGTTTACCATGCTTAAAAATATTTTGCAGAAAAATAAAAATATTAAATCTATAACTATACTAGATGAAAATAATATATAGTTTAACATTTAAAAACTTATTCACTTGAATTTTTACTAAGAGGATGTATGTATTTACTTATTAATTGAAAATAGTTCTGCTGATAATTCTGAATTTTCTGATTATAATATTATTTATACTGAATAATTGTATTAGGTATATCGTTTTTTTCCATTAAATTTATGCTGGCAGATAAAAACATTTAACACGATTACATGAAAGTTATGCTGTTTATTTGCCTATATAAATTAGCAATGTTTATGTAATTTGCGGAATTTTTGAAATTGTAAAAAGTAAAAAGTTTGGGTATCTGGGTATGCACTTACGCTTTAGGTATGCTTATTTTCAATGCAAAATGCGAATAATATACGATATACCATCAACCATAAACGGCATAAACTAGGTAGATAATATTATTATTTATTATACTTATTTAAATATTATTTAATATTTTGATAGATTATACATATGTTGGTTCACAGAAATGTTAATCTTGTTTTATTTATATTTATAGAAATATATTTCCCTTGGGCATACCTCAACAATTTTCTTTTATTGCTACCTACAGTTCAAAGTTGGTAACCAAAACACAGTGGCACATACTTAAGATTGTTGATTATCAAAATAATACTAATTTACAAATCACAATGAATCAAGTTTTGGGGACTGTAGAGTTCTCTATTATTAATTATGATGGGTACTTGCAAACTGTTAAATTTGAAGCAAGCTATGTAAGTTAATTTAATATTATATTAATTTAGGTATAAATGCACTTTAATTCCTATGTGATTTTTTCGACTCCCCCAAAAAAAGTGTGTTTTAAAGCATTAAATACAAAAGTCTAATTCAAAAATTCTAGCTAATTATTATTTTGGTAGTTATATATCTTACCGAAGTTTACGATTTTACTCATTTACGCATGACGCGAAACACTGTGTAGGTACTTTGCTTTCCTACGTTTGTTGGAAGGTAGAGTTATAAATACCTTAATACCTACATTTAGTTTTTACCCTGTGACCTACATGAGGTGGTTTTGCAGAGCAAGTCGAGGAATATTTTCGATTTGCGGAACGGAGTGAGGGCACCGAGGAGCGTAGCGACAACTGCCGATACACGCGTAGTCACATTTTGGTTTTAATTTTTTGTTTTTTAATATCAAGTTGAAAGTTCAATAATTAAAATTTTTTGCATATTTCCATCTATCATAAAAAACATACAATTAAAAAAAAAAAAAATCAAAAAGTAGTTTTTTTTATGTTTTTATTATGGATATCACTTATTTATTTATATTATTTTACAGATTTTTTTGGTAAAACTTTTCCATTTAAATAATGAGAGAATTTTCGAATTAAACTTTTGTACTCAGTGCTTTAAAACACATATTTTGAGAGAAAAAAATCGCGTGGGAACTAAACTGCATTTTTTCCATTCTGTAATATATAATATACATATATGTATAATGTATGTACTATATATATAATATATATAATATAGTTTATTTTATAATCAATGGAAATAGTTGATTTATGAATAAAAAGTTCAGCGGAGAGTTTCATTAAAACATTTTTGATATTCTATTTATTATTAATTATTACTATCTTAGTTGAGAAAAATTATTTATAAAGTAAAACAAATAAATAAAATTTTTTTTTTGAAATAGATTAAGTAGGTAACAAGTATAAATTAATTTTATTTATTTACTACAAGATAAACAAATACAATATTTTTAAACTGTTTAGATTTTTGATAGAAACTGGCACAAATTACATTTTGGAATATTTTACGATAGAGTAGTACTTTACATAGATTGTAAACAAGTTGGTGTTAAAATGTTGGAATCTAGAGGTACAGTGGATATCTTTGGTAGTACCGCTTTAGTGACAAGTAACGATTACCAAGCAGCACCAGTAAGTTCCATTAAAAACTATAATTTATTTCAGTTTATATTTTAAGTTGATTTAGGTGGATGTACAATGGATAACACTAAGTTGTGATCCAACAAAACCTCAACGGGAAGGATGCGCAGAATTGTATCTAGTAATAATTTTAAATAATTTTTGACTTACATTGTTTTCAAATAACTTAAAATTGTCATTCAGATGGGAGAAGAAACTGTACAAATTCAACAGCCAACTCCAGCTACTACTGGAAGTAATTGTCCAAATCGAGAAAATCAATGTACTAACAGACATCCACCAACTGTAAATCAAAATAAACAAGGACCTCCAGGACCTCAAGGACAAGAAGGACCACGAGGACTAATTGGTCCTCAAGGTCCACCAGGAATTCCAGGGGTGGAAGTAATAAAAATCTTATTAATTTAATATTCCTCAATTTATAAATGTCAATATGTACAATGTATTTAAAGGGTCCACGAGGATATCCGGGATTACCTGGAACGCCAGGTATACCAGCATTACCAGCTTTACGGGGAGAAAAGGGAGATCAAGTAAATATAGACTTAAAAAAATATATATAATAATATTCATTTATAACTAATCAAATAAATTACAGGGAGAACCCGGAAATCCTGGAAATAAAGGTGAACCTGGACTTCCTGGAACTATAACTTATATTCCAGCTCAACAAGAAACACATTATATAAGACCGGCAAGTATATATTTAGTAATGGATGATTGATTAATTAAAAATAAGTTAGGTTTGGATAAAAAAAGTTTTTTAAGAATGTAGTTGAAAATATTGGGTGATTCTTTGGAAAAATTGTTTTATTTTGACAAGAAATTATGTTGCACACCTAGATCAAAACTTTAACAACTCAAAATAATCAATTTTTCAGGAATATCAAAAAACTTTTTGTTTTGTCTTTTGACTTTTATAACATTATATAACTAACTAAAGTAACCAATAAACAAATTTTCAGAAATCAAACTGTCTTCATTCAGAATCAATTTTTGTATGCAATGATTTATCATTGAAGTTGAATTTAAATATTTTAATACACACATTATTCTAAATATTTGTTTACATTTTTGTTCCTACAGGGAACACTTAGTATACCAGGTGAAAAAGGAGAACGAGGAGAACCCGGATTGCCAGGTTATTCAGTATGTTATTTATTAATCCCTTATAATTTTAGCAGTGTTGTAAAAAATAGTTAATATTTTTCCTTATACATATTATACGTATTTCAAACTATCAAAAAATGAATTAAATGAATTAACTGGAAATAAACATGTATATTTATTGTATATTAGTATTAACACTTTTATTTCAATATAAATAATGTATTATTATAAAATAATAACTTTACAACACTATACAAAAGTATAATATGTAAGATAATTGAATAATACATTTTTTATAATTTTTTTTACTAGGGAAATGGTTTTACTGAAAATGAGATAAAAGAAATGTGTAAATCCATTTTGAAAGGTAAATTTATTATATTGTTTTAAATCTGAATTATGAACTAGGTTGTAATTGGTATACCTAATTATTTATCACCAAGGCAGTAGGTACTAAAACATTATTGCCATATTCAATCTTAAATTTAGTATTCAAATTTATTCTACAAATAATTGGAAATAATCTTCTAACATTTAACACATTTTTTTTAAAAAAAGGATGTTAAAGAAATTTATGTAAATAAAAATAAACTACACGTTTCCTACGTGTTCTCAAGTTTTGTAAATTTAAAAATTACCTTCAATAATTTTATAAAAATAGATATTTAGCATATAAAATGTATTTAATTTTTCTTATATTTTAAATAATATTTTGATTATCATTCTTAGAACAATTATCTGAACTCACAAACACCTTCATTGGTCCACCTGGGCCTCCAGGTCGGTCAATTATAGGTAAACCAGGTCCACCCGGTATCCAAGGACCTCCAGGTAATTCTCTAGTAAAAAAATTTGTTAAAGGTTAACAAAATAAACTAATTATTATTTGTTTTTAGGAGAGCCTGGATCACCAGGCTTAGGAATGCCTGGCGAAAGAGGATTTCCAGGATCTCCAGGTATACAAGGGTCAACTGGTAAGTTTTAATCGTTATACTATAATATCTCATGGCAAATAATAATGATCAGTTTAGAAAAATAAAATGTAGGTATAGAGCTTAATTAGGTTTATTGTTATACCTACTTTTATAAGTTAACATTTGTTTAGATTTTAGAGGTATATTATTATATTTAGCATATACGAAATACATATGAATATTATGTAAGGACAGGTTCACAGCTAGATCATCTGTCAAAACATTTTATTGTATTTTGATTGGACATGGCCAGATGGCCTACCAGCTATAATTGTAGGATGAATTATTACCTAATACCTATAATAGATTAGTGACTACTGAATATAATCATCAGTTTGCTACAGAGGTTCCATAAAACAATATGCTTTCTGAGATATCAATTAATTAAGGATTAAACTATAAGTTTTCTTAGTTAAAAATATGGTAATAGAATTCAGAATATCACCTTTAGGTGTTTAACCAATCTTATATAAACGTACATACATACATCATAGTAAATTTTTTTTTAATTGAACTGATATTATGTTAAATTTAGTACAGTATTAGTGTGAACTGACTGATTATAACTTAAGGTATGAAAAACATATACCTAATTCATGGCCCCCCACACAAACTTGTTTAGTTTATCTTCTAGAAGAATAAATAAAACTAAAAAAAATAAAATATTAATACATTAGTTTTTTCTAAATTTAAATGTTCAGGCTAGTTAGATGTTAATGCATTGGTATCAAAAGTTAAAAATAACCAATATTAGCAGCTAGAGGTTATTATTTTAATGTTCAATTTAATTTGCAGTTATCTGATTATCATTATAAAATAATAGCTTATAATAGTAACAACTAACATGTACTAACAGTACAATCTAACATCTAACCTTATACTTATTTGTCAGATAATAACATTGAATATAATTGATAGGTTCTGAAGGGCCTGTTGGACCAAAAGGAGATAAAGGAGATCGTGGAACAGACGCAGTTTCGTATGAAGGACCACCGGGACCCCCGGGTCAACCAGGTTTTATATTTAATAAATATTTAACCTAAGACTGTTTGTGATTAATTACAATCCATTTTTAGGTCCAAGTGGAGCAAAAGGCAGACCAGGAGATAGAGGTGAACCGGGAAGACCGGGTATGTATTATATTTATCATTAAAATTTTTAAACAATATTTTTTTTTTTAATATGAATTCATTTGAGTAGTGAAAAAATATTTTTTGTCTATGTGGAAACCAAATTTGACTTTACTTACATTTTCATAAACAGGCCCAATTGGTCCAAATGGTTATCCTGGACCTCAAGGTTCGCCAGGATACTGTGAAATGTGTAATAATGTCTACTATGCAGGTAGACCACCAGCAGTCGGAAATTTCAAAGGACCTTGAGTTATACATGCAAATATATACAATATATTTTTATTACATTAAATATTACTTGTCAACCTTTACTAATAAAGATTTATTAAAAAATATATTAAGTATTTTCAACAACGTTAAAATACAATAACAGTGAATTCCTAGTATAATTCAGTTCATATTGTCAGGCTAATGCACAACATTAAATTTTGAGTTTTAAAATGTATGCAATAATTATATTTTAAATAAACATTTTAATTGTTTATTTTTGTTTATTAAGCTAGTATACATTAAACATTTGAAATTATTACTGGAAACAATGAGAAATAAAAACAAATTCTGTTGGCTAACAATGATTTGTCGTTTTAATTCTAAATGTAATTTTGTTAGTAATATCACTAATATAATTAAAAAAAAAAAAAAACAAAAAAAAAATATATATATATAAAAACAAATAATTGAATTTATTTACACAATTACATTGCCTTTAAAAAAATAAATAAACATTCTGATCCTATATTTTAAAATGATGTAATAAGTAGGTCTAATTAGTGAAAATTAACAAAAAATGTTACACCTAACAGTAACGGATTTACATCTTAATGGTAGCGGCACTATATTAATTTAAATTATATGTTTAAAGACAATGTTTATTGTCAACTATATAAAATATTATGTTAAGATGAATTATTTTTAAAATCCAGTTTAAAAATACTAATAACATAGAAATTAAATCAATATTTATTTTGCAAAGATAGTAGTATAGGACAACTGAATAGTCTCGATGTAAATCTGTCACTTTAACACATTTACTGTGTATGTTAAGGACTATTATTAAACATTTACATATATTATATTTTATAATAAAATTAGCAACATTGATTATTTTTTCGAATGTCCGTCTGAAGTTTTTGTAAATACTTTACAGTAAAATTGATTTTGTAAATATACCATATATATATTTAATATGAATATAGTAATATTTATACAGTACTATGATCAGTAGAATAAAAAATAAAAATATAGTAAGTACCCTTTAAAACATTTAAAAATTGTTTTAAAATCAAGCAGAATTATACATAAAATAGAATAGCAATTTTAATCAAACGCAAAAACACACATAGGTAAAAAGGTTTATCACCAGTATATCAATTATTGACATTACTATCACACACAGTATTTAATTTAAAAATTATTTAAGATACATGTGTATAAATAAACTTTCAGTTATAGATTTTAATAGCTTTTTCTAAATAATTTAATCGTGTGCGTTTAGTCTTATTTGGATGTTCCATGCCCAACCATGGTCGTTGGCCTTGTCCTTGAGCTGAAATTCAAAAAGTTTCTTAAAATTAATATTTAAAAAAAATAAATTTTTATCAAGATATTAACTTTTGAATGTAAAAAAGATAAGTTTTACAACTTGATGAAAAACAATCTTCAAGTTTCATATTTATATGAAATAATAATAATAATAAAAAATAAAAAATACTAAAAACTAAATTGACTATACAATCAAACCAAATTATGTCATTATGTTGAAAATGGCGGTGGTGGTTGCACAAAAAATTACTTCAGGTTTTAAAAATAACTTAAAATAAATGTAATGTGAAATAAAAATAGGTAAGTGGGATTTTAATTATTTTAACATTTTTAATAAAATATATGAATAAAATATTATTCAATACATTTATTTTTAAACAATTAATACTATGGTTGGATTAATGCAAATACAATAAAGACCTTATGGAAAGTGTTTCCCAACCTATTTGTAATGGCAACCCACAAATTACGGATAATTGGTTATGCGACCCCCCCCTACTAAAAAAAAGTGATAAAATAATATTATTGATAAATAATTTTTATCTTCATTAATATATTCTACAATACTAGTTAGACTTTACATTATTTTTATATGTAGAGGTATCAAATAAAACATAATTAAGTATTCATAAAATTTACGGCTATAATTATATTCATATATATATGTATGGGTTGCCAGTTGCGACCCAATTTTGTGTGTGACCCATAGGTTAAGAAACATAAACTTAAGGTATGTAAAAATAATATTTTAACAATTTTTTTTTGGAGTTCTACTACTAAATTGATTACTAAGTCTATACTCTATTCAGAATAACCTTGCCACTTTCGCCCAAGCAACTGAGCCGCTGGAAGTCGATGAAGATGATTTGTCAGCGTAGAATATATTAAAATTGTGTAACACATTTTATTTTGATACTTATCATTTATTGTTCAATTAGGTTGGGTTGGTGGTTGGCACTAGATATATCTTACTCTGTGACTAAGATATTGTATACAGTTCAACAGCTGACATTATCTATGTCACTTATTACTATACACTTATTTATTTATTACCTCATCTATGATATTTTACAAAATTTTATTAACATAGTTAAAATTATTAAATAACCAATATATAAATCTGTAATGTATAAACCAACTTAGGTTAAGTATTAAATTTAATATATATATAAATAATTTAGAAACTACAATATTTTACATTTAACACGTTGACGTTGATAGTCATTACTCATTAGGGTTTTTAAAATTGAAATTAACAATATATTTTTATTTTAATTTTTAGATTCCGAGCGGAGCAATGAATGTATTGGTTTTATAATGTTGTCTGTTTTTTTTTTTTTTTTTTTTTGTGTCTGTACACTATATTATGTCAAAATAATACTTTGATTTTAAACTACAGTAGCTTTTTTGATTTGAAAGTGAATCTAGTTGATGCATCGGGTAGGTCATTTTTTGAAATTCCCAATATTTTTAAAAACACCGGGAAAAACCAAAAAAAATTTAAGGAAAAACGAGAATTTTGACGGAAAACCAGTTTCTGACCAAATCGATTTTTATATGGTTGTAATTCAAAAACTAATCACTGTAAATATTTGAAATGTTCACTAAATTTGTATGATAGTGTTATCTGCATACAGTTAAATTTTCAAAAATTGTTGACTTTTTTTTAATTATTTATAAATCACTGAATTTTTGATTTTTATGAGAAATTTTTTTGATGTGTCGATAAAAAAATATTTGGATGACCAAAAAGTTTTAAATACATTGTTCCTTATGAGTTTTTCTTATTGTAGCTAAAAAAAAATTAAAATCGTTAGCCAAAATTTTTTTTTATAAGAGTTTATAGTTCAAATTTTTACGAAATCTATCGAAAACGCGAAAACTTTTATTTATTTTTGAAATTAAAAAATCATAATTTTTTTTGTTTATAACTAAGAATTAAAAATACAACACTAAGTTTTCCATCAAGTAGCTATAGAGAAAACTCGAAGCATCATTATAGGAAAAATTTTAAGTGTGTTTGAATTTTAAATATTTACGAAATAACGTAACGATAACGATTTGTCCTCAAATAATTTTAAATACTTGTTATTATTCAAAAAGTATAAGTCGTAGATACTTGAAAATTTTACCAGTTATTTAGAATGGCGTTTTCTTTACATGATTTAATTTTCAAAATATTTTGGTTTTTTTTTTTAGCTATTTATAGATAACTGAAATTTTCAATTTTTCTGAAAATTGTTTTTTTAAGTGTTGATAAAATTTTTTTGGTCGTATCCAAATACTTGAAAACTTAATACAAAGTTCCTCATAAGTTATTTTTATAATGATAAAAAAAATTATAAGAATACATAGACACAATTTTTTTTGTATTAGCATTTTAAGTTCAAGTATTAACAAACATTTGTCAAATTCCTGAATACTTGCAAATTACTTTGTAGGTGTAATTCATAAAAATTTTTATATATGTAGCTAAGAGTTGAAAATTTAATACAAGATTTTTCATAAGTTTAGCTTACAATAATTATAAAAGAACTTAAATTTTGGTGTATTCGGGCCATTAAAACATAAACCACCTTTTTCACCAACCACTGGAAATTATATCCTAGACTGACAAATCATATTCGTTCAGAATCGTTTTTCGTATTCAATGATATCTATCATTCGATTCAAATTTAACACTCCTATAATATATAATAAATAATAATGATCCATATGGCACCTAATGTACAGCAGAGCGGTAGACACTTCCCCACTTTTTTTTATATTTAAGATACGTTAGGTTAAGTTATAAGCTTTAAATTAATGTATATACTGGGAAATTTTCATTGCAAATAGAAATTTGTCAAGATTTTGCAGTTAATATTTTTCGGAATACAAAAAAAATTATAAAATAAAATAATTATTTTTTTTTGTAAATAAATAATATTCAATTAGAAGAACCAATGAAAATATATACCTACTATACAATAGATCAAACATACTTTCTTTATTAGGAGAGTGATTAAAATTGTTCAGGCATGTATGAAGAGTGGATTATTAGCTATTTAAAAATCATACTAAACAATAATATGAATACAACAAGACATGACCTAAAACCTGATGGATTGACATTGTTACTAAGGATTTAGCAAAGATATGACAGAATGCAATTTAAATAACAGCAATCAGATAGAAATGAAGAGATTTAGATGTCAGTGCTACTTTTGAATGAGTGACAAAGAAGCAATATTAAATTATATCAAAATATTTATAAAAAAAATCTAGATTTTGTATTTTATTTTATAAGTCTAAAGAACATAAAACATTTAGAAAACAATACTAATTTGGTCAATAATTTATGCTGTGTAAATATCATATTTAATTGCCTTTTTGTTAGTTCTTTCTAATTATTTAGATAATGTAATGGGAATTTTCCATAATACCATTTACATCAAGTTTGTTTAAAAACTATTATCAAAATTGAATATTGGAACAATTGTCCTCCTTAAAATGTCATCAAAAATAAAGAAAATAAATAGTATAAAACTAATATATTTTTTATTTTCAGAAACTATAAAAGTACAGTCAGAGAAGAATCGTGTGCCCTGATAAGATAAAAGTCAGTTAACAAATAAAATAAACCACCAGTATGAGTGTCTGAATGAGGGAAAACAGAAACTGGGGTAATGGATGTAGATTGTAAATTCAGTCAATAATTTTTAAGTTTTCATTATAAGTTGCTTAAAAATTATAACAACCAAGGTATGATAATCAATGATAACCATCTGACAATATTCTTGGAGACTTAAAATCATTACTACTAAACACGATGCCTGCAGGATGATTAATTAATTATAGAATTATATGTCTTACTTTAGATTAAATCCTTATATATCCCACCTACGCATAATATAAATAGTTTTGAAAAACTTACAGGTAGGAGGTGCTTTAAAATCTTGTAAGCTCATAATATGAGTATCGGGAATAAAAGTTGCTCTGACTCCTTGGCAAATTGCAAATTTATACTAAAATTTAAAATTTGAATTAGAATAACATTTTTAAAAATGAAATAACATTTACTCACTTTTTCCAGCTCTTTGTCTGGAATACCAGTCTTGTTAACAATTCGCTCTTTTACATCTGCTAAAGTCTCTTCCTAAATTGTAACATATCAAATGAATTTTTTCACTATACAGGTAATTCAATTATATTAGGCTCCTCACTTACATGTATAATTTTAATAAGAAAAGGAGTTCCAAATGTTGAATAAACTTCTTTTGAAAAATGATTAACAGGAACTAATAATTCATTTTCAGCAAGTTCCAATTCATCTTTTGGTACTTCTTCTACCCTGTATATAAAAATATAAATAAAAACAATAAATTAATAAAAAAAAATGTAATTTATTAATTTTATAATTTACCTATAGTATTTTGCTGGGAAAACTGTAGCTATGTCTGGCATTTTTACTCCAGGATTGAACCATTTACTTATTTTAGCTGACATAATTTCTAGTGTTCTAAAATGTTTATTAATTATTTATTTTACAATACTAAGAAATGTAATATTATGTTTTTCAAAAACATTACCTGAATTTTCCAGATCCTTCAGGTGATAATTCTACACTGTCATGTAATACATCATAAAAATGAGTACATGTGGTATCATTTTTATTAAGATACAAAATTATTTCCTTTTCATCTTTTAATTTGGGGCCACACCAAATGATCTGTAAGATAAATTAAAAAATAAATACAAAAATACTCATTCAATAAATACTTAACTCACTTTAACGGGCTTCTTGCTTTCTAATTCATCGACTGACATGTGCATTTCCTGATAAAAAAATTTCTTAGGATACCGTTTTCCATAACTATTATTTGTTATGAGGTCTCGAATTGGTCCATTATAAGAATTTTTAATTGGTTCACCAGGACATTCCTTTTGACCGCTGCTGAAACAAGATATATGAAATATGGAAGAATATTTGAATATCATTATTGATATGCACATACTTAACACTGAAATAAATCTGTAATTTGCGTTGATCAACAGATACTCTTTCAGCAACTGCTTGTAACATATCATGGTACAACATCCACATTGGTAATCCCAAAGTAAATCCAGGATCATTAGGAATAAGTTTATCACAGAATGTTATATACACTTGGGAACAAATATTTCTATATGAACAATAAAATTATCATTTAATGTTATTATTATTATTATTTAATTATTAAATTTAACATACTTAAAATGATCCATAACACAAGGATAAGTTTTTATATGTTCTTCTTTTTGATAGATTAATATCTCTCCATAGGTTGATGACTGTATTATCTGAATATTAAAGTAAAATCAATATTTGTTAAAACATATAATTTTTAAAAAAGAATGTAAAACTTTAATTCATACTTCACAAAGTGGATCATCAAGTTTAGTTATTTTTTCTATTTCATTTTTATTAGTTTCTTTATAAATTGCAAGTTTTGTATCTTCATCAAAACCAGCTCTTTTGTTCATGATGTTAACAAGAGAATCTTTAATAAAAAAGAAATTATTTTATTATAATTTTTTTTATATACATAAATATGTGTATATAAATTGTTTACCTATAGGTGCTTCATAGTTTGCAAAATAGTAACCACAATAAACTAACAGCCTTTCTTCTGGTATAAACAATTTGAAAAAAATCAGGGACATTTTATTTTTATCAAAAGGTATCAATGAACTAACACCTGGCTCTACTAACTCTAACCAAATGTTCCAAGTAGTTGATGAACTATCATGTAAGTCTTGAATAGTTTTTAAAGCATTTGCTTCTCCATCAAGATACAAAGGTCTTAATGAATCATGTTTACTAGCAATAAGAGGCCAAATTCTAATTTGATTTGATTGATATTTCTAATAGGAATAAAAACATAAGTTTCAAGTTTTTAAATACATAAATATTGAAATACATTTTTAATTTACTTACAAAAGTTTCTGCCAATAATTGATGTACTTCTTCTAAATTATTATTTTTTTTTACTTTAACTGTTCTGAAGGTGGGTTGTTCTAAATCAAATAAGTCTATTCCCAAATAACTATCAAAACAATCCTCCAAAAACACTTGTATATTGGTGTATATATGTAAATCATTTCGCTCTTTTCTTCTAATTGTTTCAATACGTTTTTCATCTTGTAATCGTTCTACCAACTAAACACATACAAAATCATCAACATAATACCCTAAATATAGCATATTATATTAGATCCATTAACTAATTACATTAGATAATCTTAAATTAATACATTTACTAACCTCTTTTGGTATGTCATTAATTGTAACTTCCTGAAGTACATTTTTTAGTTCAGAATCACGTATATACACCAACATATATGCATTTGTACATTGCTTTATTGGCATCATATTTTCGTCTCCATCATTTCCCCCAAAATTATGTTCTATTGCTTCTTCTTTGGGGCATCTTGAGACAACATCATCATCAAATTTACACCACTGATGAAAAAATAAAGATTACATATTATTTTGTAATATAATTAAAAGTATTATTGCAAATCTACTTTTCCATCTCCTTTAGGATTAATGAAAACAACATAATGTCCACCATGATTATCACCACTATGAACGAGAACTGCATGCAATATGTAATCAGCTGGAGTTTCTTCTTTTGTTTTTAAATACTGATCCAAATTAATTTTATCATAAAATTCAAATCTAGGACAAAAAAGTTTGAATTAACAATATAACATAATTATTTTTAAAAAAGTGGCCAAGTATGTCTCTGTACAAAAATGTGTTTAATTTTAATTTAATGGTACATCATTTTATAGAAAAAAAATTCAGAGCAGAAATAGTATATCAGTATAATAATACATCACCAAGCAATTTATTTTTTAATATAGCATTAGCTATAGTCATTTATTTTACTTTTTAATGGGTTGATATAAAAATATTATATTTATAATATTATTAGTAACTAATGATTATAATTATGCATATTAATATCCAGTGGTCGAAGTGGGGGGGATATGGAGGGATGGCATCCCTCCACTCATAGGTATAGGTATAATATAGGCGTAATATAAACAATAATACAAAAGTTGAGGCATCCCTCCACTTATTTTGAGCCACTTCGATCAATGTTAATCTAATATTAAATATTGTTATTCAAATAAATAATTTTGTACAAATTTGAAACTTGAAATGTCTATACAAAATAATTATCAGAATACAATTTTTAGATTTTTAGGTTTCAGTATTAACTATTTATAAATTTTGTGTATTATTTTGAAAACTGAAATATAGGAATTTTTTTCTGAATTTATAATAATTTGTAATTGTTTGTGATTTTGACAAGATTTATACCCCCTTGGCCTTCAAATAACTATTGACCTACACAGAATATTTAATAGTTATTATTATTTATATAATATATATTAGTCATTTATACAATACATTTTATTTAAATTTTTTTCAAATTAAATCATAATCAAGTATTTTCTAATGTTCCTTCATTTTTTAATAATACAATAATTGTAATTTTTAAAAGAAGTTTTGACTGGGTGAAAAATTTTTTATCAACATTTATAAAAAAAAGCTGAAATTCTTTTATGTTTATAGATAATATAAAAATAGTTGACGTTTATAAATAAAAAAGATAATATAAACAATGTGATGACAATGTCAAGTATCTATGATTATTTATTTTTGAGTCACAAAATTGATATTGTTAAAAGTTTGATTTATGTAAAAATTCCAATTTTTCTTAATTTTCTCAATTATTAAAATAAGTACCGGGAACTTGAAGCTTGATTTCTTTAAAATTACAAATTAGATCCAATTTGATATTTAAGACCACTTCTCATTATTGAAAACAACTTATTGTGTCAACTCATCAACACACACAAACATAATAATATTATCATGATTAAATCAATACATTTATTACTCAGCTCAGAATCAATAACATATATAACAATGTAATATTTACCTATCGTTGAATTTAACAGAACTATCTGTTACTGGATCATATTGGAATCGCATAAGGTGTAAATAAAAAACTGGGGGAAATGACGCAAATATAACGCCCTTTTCCGCATCTTGTAAACCATACTCTCCAGCATCGTATCTGTTATCACCATCCAGTATCTCAACTTGAATATAATCTTTGAATGACTCATAAACTTTAAGAATAAAAAAATACATTAATTAGCATATACTAAGTTTAAACCTTGATTAAAACAAATAAACTAAACATGTGAAGTAGGTTTAAGAGGAAATAATGTTAGATAACTTACTGTTTTTTTTCCCTTTTATATTAAGTTGAATGTCATAAAATGTCTCAGTTCGTTTTGAAGAATAATCTACATTTTTACAATTTATATACGACTGAAAAAAAATATTTCTGTTAAATATATTAAATGTATAGAAAAATTAATTACAGAAAATATAACTTACAATCATTTTACCCTCGAATAACTTAGGTATAGTTCCCTCAACACACGTGCCTTTCATTTTATTTTCCAATTTATCGAGCAACTTAAACAAATAGATATTTGATATTACTTTAATAAATTATTTTAATTGAAAATGTTATACATACAACTCTTAAAAATTCTTGAACATCATGTTGCATAAATGAATCAAGTGTTTCCCATCCAAAACTTTTTGTTAATTTTTTTGTACCAACAGGTTTATCATAAAATTGAAGCTCGTGGAATACTCTTTGTAATGCTAATGCAACACTTTTATTGCTATCATCACTTTCAGTAGGCATTTTATATACAGCCTAAAAAAATTATAATTGTGATTAAGTACATCAGTAAAAATTACAGATATTATTAAATATTTATAATATTGAAGATTTATATAATTACTTTGCGTAGTTGATTAGTGAAATATAATGCTTGTAAAAGTGAGTTCATATAGCACGTGGCACCTTGGTTTTTCAGACCTACATATCCAGTATGTTTTTTGGAATCCCAACTTACACCATGCGGTGCATCAGCTGTTACAGATACCTAAGGTAATTTAATATTATCAATATATTTTTCTTTAGAGATGAATAAAAAAAAAATAAAATAAGATCAATAAATGATAAACATTTATGAGTGGATTAACATTATTAAATATTAAGTATAAACTATTATTTAGTAATATATTGCTTGCAATAAAATTAATAAATATTAAACAAAAAACAATTATATATATATATATCACATAATTTGTAGTAATTGGTATACATTAATATGTTTTAAGTGACAGAAAATTAAAAACAAAACACAAAATCTAAAAAGTAAAAATTAGTAACTAACCTTCCTGTATGCTTTATCTAGATAGAAACAAATGGAAGTAGTTATGGGAAATCAATAAAAAACTTTTTAAAAAAACATGAACAAAATGAGTTAAGGTTTAAGGTATAAAGATGGTTTTGATTTTGGAATATTAACAAAAATGGTCATAGCTCTTATATTTGTTCCAATTGAAGAACTAGATGTCACTATAGAATAATTTATTAGAATGTTTTTAAATTATAATCTTTACTTAACTGGTTTGAGGATTAATAGAAATGGAAGAGGTTGTAGGACAGTATTATTTATTATTTGTGAATACTACAAGCTTATACTTGGGCCACAAAGAGAACGCTACTCTTTCAATGCATACAAATGTTTGAGCTCGGCGGTTTCATACCTAAATTTCACCCAGCCTACCACCTAAATGCCATGTGGCGATGGTGTCAGTGGCATGCCCTAACGGCGACCAGTGTTTTGGAGGGTTTAGTGGTGGGATTGCACGAAAACGGACAAATTTTGGTCGCAGCCCAGAAGTGTTCTCTCGGTGGCCCGACTGTAGCAAGATGTATTTTATAGAAAACTTAAATCAAGTAACAAATAGTACCCCTCAAAAATTTAAGAAATTTATTAATGTGGATAACCAAATTTCAAGAATAATTCAGTTATAAAACTAGAACTAAAATATCAGTCTTATGCAGTTGCCCAAAATATTTATCCTCATTAATAAAAAATGATGATCATTTTTAAGTGAATATTTATTATGTCCAATGATTCCCAGGCCCATTTGTTCAAAATCATACTATATCATAGCAATGAGTATTTTAAAATGGAAAGATTTCATAAAATTATATGGTACCAATTTAATTCTTTAAGTTATAAAAACAACATTTAATTAATATAATTAAATGCAATAGTGAAATATTCAATTAAATATGTAAATAATAATAAAATGAAACTCACTTCAAATATAACTGTATCATTTTTAATAAATCCTTTGGCTTCGTCAATTATGTCTTCCCAAGACATGAAAAAACTAAATCCCCAATCATTCTCTTTAGGGTAAAACAGATGTTGGATTTTACGTTCAACATTAGAGATACCCTCTTTTTGTGATATAACTCGAAGTTCAGCACTTGCATTAACGCTCCAGGAAGTATTTTCTGAATCACCATTACACTAATTAAAAAATAAAAGTGATTATGGTTTTTGTGGTAATAACTATAATTATAATAAATAAAGATCAATAATACTGAATGTTATTAAAATGATAAAAAAAAATACATACTTGAAGGAAAAAACCAACAGAAGGTTGGGCAGGTTTAGCAGATCGATTGTCTTGGCTTACTCTATGCATTATCATTATTTTCCAAGGAAGATCACGGACATAACAAGGAGGTGATAGTCTTTGTTCCTTAGATTTACTGAAATTTTCAATTTCAAATCTAAAAGTTGCTTCTGGTCGTGCATTATCTAAAAATAAAATAGTTATCATTGCAAGTTGGTTTAATATGCCAATTAACTAAGATTTACAATAGTAAATTATATTTTATAAATAATAATAAGTATCTAATTCAAGACATTATTTAACTGAACAATAAAATCATGAAAAATAAATATTGTTAAGGTTGTTTAAATATAATTGATAGAAAAGTGGATTATAAATATATTTAAATAAAAATGGATGGACAATATAATAAGTATTATTTTATGATAAGAATAACTTCAGCCGACGGGCTAACCTAACCTTTAGTGGTAGCAATGGATATAGCTAAACAGGTGCCAAGATCAGTTGAGTCACTTTAATATTCTATCAACTGCATACCTTAGATTTTGATAAGATTTATGGAGTAAAGCAATTTATTGACTTCAACTAATTGTCAAAAATAGGATGATGACAAAATTGATGAAAATTGATTTAATCAATTGGTGTAGTTTCAAAAGACTAATATGGATATATGTTACTCTTATATGAAACAGAGTATAGTCATTAGCAGGACTTGGATTTTATAGCACTAAAAATTAGTAAAATAAGCGCTTTAATAATCCTAAAAACATAATAAATAACAAAAATGAAAATTTATTTTGTCCACAAATTAAGACTTTTATATTTAATAAGCCAAAAATGACACCAAAACTTAAAAAATAGCACTAAAAATTAAAAATCCTTAAAATATGCAAAAAATAGCAAAATAAAATTTCATATTTGGAGTCTCTGGTGTACAAAACAAATTTATAGCTTACTCTGCTATTTTTATCTGTATCCAATAAAAATTAGCAAATGCTATAAAATCCGAGCCTTGGTCATTAGTTATCAAAGAAATTAAAGTTTACAACTGAAACAATTTTAGGTACTTCTCTTTATGTCTTTTAAGAAGATGTTTTAATTAAGTTAAAAATTAACCGAATTAAGTTTGAAATTATTAACAAAAAAATCAATAAATAATTAATACAAGATATTAGTTACCTTCTTCCATCTCTACATCTGTTATGGGTATTGATTCAGAGGGTTCGCCTACTAGATCATTAATAACATTAATGTTCGGTATCTCTGGACCACTTCCATACACAAAAGGTGTTTCATTAGTAAGCACTAAAAATAAATAAAAAAATTAAATATTATTTATCAAATTAGTCAATTGTTATATTATAACTTAAAGCTAAAATATAAGTTGAAAATTAGGAACAATGTTATTTTTTATAATAATTATCACTTAATATACAATAGTATAAAAATATAAACTATATATCCTTCAAATTATTAAAAATAAGAGTGTTAATAAAAGTAGTAATGCTTCATTAATTATATACTTTATTAATATTAAATCATTCAATTAAGACAGAGTATCTTATTTAAAAAAAATGTAGATATTAATTTTGTTTTAATAATACTAAACTAGTATTAACTAGTATAGGTAGTAGTTTAAATCATCAACTAAAAAACCATTAATGCGTATAAAATTAGTTCATAAGAATTAAGATCTAGATAGTAGATACATTAGAAAAAAATTACCCATCTTGTTAAAATATAATCAAACTTAATTATATTTTAATGTTATATTCTTACTATATTATTAATATAGACAACCTAAAAGATTTAAAACTATGATACAAGTATAAAATGTTTCTTTCACTAAGGTGATATTTTCATTCATGAACAAAAAAAAAAATATACTAATATTACTTTTATAAAATTATCATAATTCACAATGATAACAGAAAAAAATAAGTCATTCTCTTTGAACATATGATTAAAACTCTAACAATTAATGAAAATTAATTGCAATATTTTCAATAATCCAATATGTTTTAAAACACTTTTCCAAATTCAAGTATATATTATAATTACTTTTTTTAATATAAAAGGAAAGGAAAGTTCGCAAATATGCATAGTGCAATGAAATTGGCTTGAATTACATAACAGTATTCTATAGAATGCTGATCAGTGATTAGTGATCACTGATCACACTACAGTATAAAATGAAACATAGTTAAAAATTTGATGTAGGAATTATAAAAACAAGAAAATACTGATAACAAACAACTGAAATCAGAAATATTATAATGATGACAGCCTAGTTTATGCCATTACAAAATCAAGTATTTTAAATCATTTTTTACAGGTAGGTTATCAATTTATGATCAACCCAATAAAAAATATTCTTTTGACTATGTGAATAGGTAGGTACATAATTAATAACAAAACGGCATTCTCAGTTGTGCCGTCATCAAAGTTATCATTCAACAGAAGCATAAACTAGCAATGACAATTTTATTATTTAGGTATATTTTTACTCCACTACCTAGTCCACTAATCGAAATAAGTATAGAAGATTATGTCATTGAGGTGATTGGGAGCAAACGAAATGGAAAAACGAACTAAGAGAATTAACAAAATATAATAATAGCTATTGGAAAAGCAGTTGCGACTACATACTTTCTGTGATGTCCATTCCTTCCGGAACGTCATTCTGACTGTCCCGTTCAACCATGTGGTTCATAATACGGGGCAAAGGATTCGTTTTAGATTTTCTGTTCTTGTTCCGTTTGCCAAACGGCGTAGCGGTGCGCTTGTGTTCCGAATTTTTGTCGGCCAAAACGAACTTGACTGGCTTGCTCAGTGTACGCCCAATTTCTGCAACCGTCAGTCACAACGGCACGTGCGTCGAATGATGTACACAGAATTTTTCAGATGGTGTGGAGCGTTAGCAATTGACTCCAAAATATAGACCATTCAATACCGCGGACACCGCGATATGCAGTTCCAATTTCGCGTCGGTAACGACGGCGGCGGACGTTAGTTCGTTCACGTTACACGGATTCGGTGCGGAAACGGAATAACAAACAAGATGGCTGTACGTAAGCACCGACACCGTGCCGTACATCATGTTAGTCGCGCCGATGTTGCAAAGGAATCGGGTAGTGCATCCCAAAATGGCCGCGGTAAGTGATAACGACTGGCGGTGTCGTACCATGGCGGCATGGCTGGTGTTCTTCTAGTTCCTTTGTACAAAATATAAAGAATACTGAATAAGGATTTATAAGAATATTATGTTAAAAATGGTTATAGAATTTACAAAATATACAAAAGATTGACAGTATCATAATACATTGTGTAATATTATTCTAATATAGACAAATTCTGTGTACCAGAATTAATAGATGCAAAATAATTTTTATCTATTTCATATTATCTTTTATTATCTATTTAACTGTATCAGACAGTCGTGGCCTTAACAATTATTATCGAGGACATACAGTTCTCCTACAGATAGATAAGAATTTAGTAGGCGGGAGTTCAACTTAAAAAAATCAGTTCTCTAATATCCATTGAAACTTTTGCAGTTTTGCACTGTCACTGTACTAATCATGTTTCTAATGGTATGAAAAATAAATAAAAATACAAATTTGTCCTGAATACCCGATATCGACACTCCCAATACCAAAAGGCAAAAATGTGAATGTTCATGAGATGATTAAAAATTTAGACATTTATCTGGTAAAAATTATTGTATTGCGACTATTGCATAAAATTTGGTACTAAAATTGTTTCTTTATGACATGTGTATTTCAAGTGAATACGTTGAATAAATTAATGAAAATATAATTATAAAATATAAATATATAAAATTAAAACTTATTTTTGTATGAAAGATCACAAATACTGAAATATTATAGCTGCATTGTTAACAATCATTTCACAATGTCATTGTATTGATATGTTATTTATTATCAAGTTCAACCTATCTTTGTCATAGTGACATATTGTCAGACCACAGAGTAGATGAAATCTATTCTGTGGTCAGACTACAACTTACACCTCAGATGATAATAATAATAATAAATAAAAAAAAGCGGGTAAGTGGGTACACTGGCTCTGCTGTACACACGATTTAAAATATCAAATCGTGGCTGTACATATTTTATAGGTGCCGTGTAGATCACTATTTTATTATAGGAGTGATAAATTTGAATCCAATGATAGTAGATAGAATCATTATATTATAGTGTATACTGTATACGAAAAACGATTCTGAACAAATATAATTTGTCAGTCTAGGATATAATTTCCAGTGGTTGGTGAAAAAGGTGGTTTATGTTTTAATGGCCTAAATACACCAGAATTTAAGTTCTTTTATAAACTTATTAAAAATCTTGTATTAAATTTTCAACACTTAGCTACTTATACAAAATTTTTTATGAATTATACCTACAAAACAATTTGCAAATATTCATGGTTTTGACGAATTTTTGTCAATATTTGAACTTAAAATGCTAATAAAAAAAAATTGTACCTATGTATTCTTATAATTTTTAAGCCATTAGGTATAAGAGTAACTTATGAGAAACTTTGTAGTACATTTTCAAGTATTTTTTTTAGGCCAAAATAATTAATATAAACATTTGGTGAAAATTTCAAGTATTTACAGTGATTAGTTTTTGAATTAGGTACAACCATATAAAAAATATTGATTTGGTTAAAAACTCGTCTTGCATAAAAATTCCAGTTTTTCCTGGTGCTTTTTAAAACTATCGGGAAATTCAAAAAATGACCTCCCCAATGCACCAACTAGATTCACTTTCGAATCGGAAAAGCTACTGAAGTTGAAAATCAAAGCATTATTTCAACACGTTCTTGTGTACACATACAAAAAAAAAAAACACAACATTGTAAAATCAATACATTCATTGCTCCGTTTAGAATCTAATAAATATTATTTTTATATTATTCAGTATAATGATAAATTTAAAATACACAGCGTAAACATTAATCAGGGATTAAAAAATAATAAACAATAATTAATGTATAGGATTTAAGTTAAAAATTGCTACATTTTCTTTAAAGTATGATTGGTTTATAAATAATTATACACATGTTTAATTATTGAGGATTGAAAAATAATAAAAACCTATATTTAAAAAAGGTAGGTACAAAAAAAAGGTATAAAATGAATGAAAAATAGTAAAATACTTAAAATATTCATCATAAAAGTCTGAAACTCATACTTGTTATAATATTAAAATCACAAAAATAATAAACAAAATAACTAAGATTATAATTATTTATGCTAACTTCACTGGAGCTATTCCATAAATATCACAGTAATTAAAATGTTGTCTAGTTTTACATAAATAATAATAATGAACATATCTGTGATATTATAGTTATTTATATGTTAATAAATATGGTTATTAAACCATAAACTACTAATATATAAAACAATACATTTAAACTGCAATAAAAAAAAGTATACATTAATTAATATTTTATAGTACTTATTTTTATCTTTTTAATAGATTTATTTTTTTTGTCACAATAGTAACAGAATTAAAAAGGAAAAAAGGAATACTGAATTGACTGTATTGATATAATCACAACAAAAATTAAAAAAAAAAAATTTAACAGTATAAATTGTGGTTAAACAAAAATAACATAAGGTTTAAGACTAGGAGGTGTAGTAAAATAAATAAGTAAAAATTAAAATAATAGCAAGACAAGAATTATAATAAGTGGTAAGTGGCATTAAAAAATTGCACTTAAAATTACAATATATTTTGACTAGACAAAATTACTTTGGTAAGAGTTAAAATATCTATAAAACTTCAAAAAAGTTAATTACAAAACAATATTAAAATGAAAGCACCATGGACAGTCAAGCAAATTTAATGTAGCTGATCGTTTTATCTTTTACATGCAGTCTTTTAGTGCGTTATTTATATATCATTTAACTTCTTAATATTTTATCATTTTTGATTAATACAAATGATTAGTTATTTGATCCCCCTTTAGATATCATTTTACAAACTAAAATATAGTACCCTTTTAAGAAGATTTTATCACTTTTTGCCAATTTTTAGGCTTAATAGATTTTTTGTTATTGTACATTGCAAACAGCAGAGGTTCCAACACGTTTATCCATACTTGCTGCTCGTCTTTTGATTGCTTCCAAGTAAACTTCACGATTAAATTGACCAGCAGCTAAAGGCATACTGAAAAATATCCATACATAATTAAATATAAAAACACAATCAATTTTTAAAGATGTTTTAATTCTTACGTATCAATCCCTGGTCGAATTGAACACTTGTAAAGACCCCAAACTGGTTTATGATCAGAAGTACACACTGATGGAACTGAACAGTAAGTTAAACATTCAATACTAGATGAAGTACATGTGGATCCTGCAAAAATGAATTTTCTTATAATACAATAAAAAATTAACATTATTGATACAAAAACATTTAAAAAAATAAACAAATAATATGAAAATTAATTATTTAAATCTATTAATTAGTGAAATACTGTAATGATATGCAAACCTAATAAATAAATAACAATCAAATTGTCACGCACAGATAGTAGTTCTTTTCAATATAAATATTTTATTACTGTTGAAAAGAAGGGACAATTCACATTGTAAAATTTCGTAAAAACTCACACATATATGTGAAAACAGAAAGCAAGACCTATGACTTTCTTGTGCGCTGCCGAAAACAGGGGATGACCAGGCAAATAATGCTCTCTGTCACCAAGGAAAAAGCTAGTTTCTTGAAAACGCAGAGGTCTTTGATTAAGCCACTTTGATAGGCATGATCTTGTTGTGTTTTTCATCAATGCATGCACAGCAGCTATATTAGCAACACCGAATCCCTTAAGCAATAACTGAGTCTCTTTTTTTTAATGAGATTATCATCAGTGTTGTATTTATTTGAATTTGTGTGACTAATGTTTTTTTTTATTTATGTTACCTCTTTAAACCATAGCTTATACAGTTGCAAGCCAGGTAAGGTGCACAAACATAATATACTTTATATTATTATTATTAATAAAATTTTATATTGTAGTTTACCTACTTGATCAAATTTTAACATATACACTTCAAAAGCTCTTCAAAGATCAGGAGGAAGGTAATAACATACATTTAATAATTGTACATGGTAGGTGATTATATTCTACAGAAGTTTTAAATATAGGGAAAACCTCTCATATCTAGCCCTATTATTCGGGTCAAATGCAGGGCCAAAAGTCTAGTTTTTGAAAAAATGTGATTGAAATGTCATGTATTCTAAATATATTATTGTAGTAGAAAACATACATTTGGAGCTAAAAAATAATAATTAATATTAACCATACAAATAAAAAATGTTGTTTTAAAAAAAACTAACCGAGTTATTATTAAGTAAAAAGTAAATTTATTTTAAGTGAGAGGAATAGAGAGGATATAATTTATTCCCTAATTTTGAAACCATAATCAAATTGTTTGTTTTTACACAAATCTTAGGAATCATTTTATAATTTAGAAGCAAATTGTAAGTATTAATATTTATTTATATAATTAAATTTATAAGAATTCATTAAAAAAAAATCCCTATAATCATAATTTAAGATATATTTTATTGGGTTATTTCTGTAACCCAGAAAATACGAAAATGTTGACAATACGTCAAAATATTGTACAACAGAAGAATCATGAAATAAATGTAATGATATGCAATTGGTAGAAAATTTGTATTTTATCTTATAAATGTATGTTAAATATATTGTATTATTTCTTTATTATAAATGATTTGAAGATTTCTACAAGTGACATATCAAAGAAGGAGAGGAAGAGTAAAATTGTATCTTCGTCTCCTGAAAAATTAAAGGGTGAAAGTGCCACCCCCACAACTACATCATAGATTGTATTATATAATGTACTTTGGATATAATTATATTATACATATATATAAATATATACAGTAGAGCAGTGTTTTCCAACGTTTTTGTAATGGCCACCCACAAAGTTACTGTTTGTTGGTTACCCAACTCGCACCCACACTAAACAAAAAAAAATAAGTGATTATACATTATTAGGTAATCACATTTTTTTTTTTGGGTGGACTTCGCAATATTATTATACATATAGAGATATCAAATAAAACATTAGTTTATAAATTTACTGCTAAATGTATTTTCATATATTTATTAAAAAAATGTCATGACCTATAGGTTGGAAAATATTACAATAGAGTATTAATTATCAACACTACGAAAATGAAAAAAAAAAATTTAATTTTATATTTATAAATATTTAATTTAAAATTAACTAAATTACATACTTTCAATAATACCTATTATATATATATTATCTATTATATCATATCATACATATTTAATAATATAAAACATTTTAAGTTATGTTCATTGTATATTTTTAACCATTGTTAGATTATTCAGACACCGCTTAGCACAGATTAGTGTTATTTAAAATTTTAAGTAAAAACATTATTAAAGTTAAAGAATCTGGGTATCACTAATAATAATCCACAATGCCCCACCTATAAATCTTTCACTGGATTGTACCAACTTTATAACATTTACCTGAAGGACTTGGTAGAACCTGTTGTTTTCCACATTTATAAAGAATTCTATCTGTATAAGAAGGTGTTCTTTGTTTAGCAGATGTATCAAACATTTCAGTTCCTGGATCATATTTATATGTTGGTGCAAATGTTAGTGGGCCTTCTTGAAATCCACGAAATACTAAACCTATAATTAATAATGATTTAACATGATTGTTTTTTCTTAACTGAAAAGGTTATTGCAAACAATGGAATGACCATTGGAACCTTAACACAATAGGAAAATAGTAAAAACTGCAAGTTAATTAATACACGTTAAAATCCATAAAAATTATTTTAAAGCTTAATATCTTTAATTAAAATTTGTTCATGTAAATATGTAACATAATATTAAGTCCTAGCTATAATTACTTTTAAAAATATATTTTACATCTTCTTGAACTTGTTTTTACTATGTTATCAACATTTGAGAAGATAGTTAAATAATGATATTGAGTTTTCTGTAGAAACTGGTTTTTATTATAATATTTTGGATAATATATTTTACTTTGTTTCTACTCTTAATACATTTTTATTAAAATTATTAGTAACAAGAAAATGATTTAATACAAAAGTAATTAAAGATAGTAAATATTTTATTTTTGTATTTAATAATAATACATTATCAAAGACACACCTAAGATAGGAATTTTAAAAAACTAAAACTCTTTTTAAATACTTAAGTATTATACCTTCTAGGGTGGCTTAATTGGCAGAAAAGAAATTTTAAATTTTTTCTCGTTGAAAGTAAAGTTAAAACAATTCTCAGTTGTAATTTTTTAATAAATTTGTTAGATTGTTTAAATGTTGATTGCTAATTTTGTACTGCTAAGTTCATAAGAGTAGATTATTATAAAAACAGATAATATTTTTTGTATAGTCTTGAATTGGAGAAAACTATAAATAATAGCTTTAACTTTACTGATACTCAAAATGCTTTTTTAGGTCTGTCTATAATTTTTATACCAACATTACCAATAATTTAAATTTTATATTATAAGTTTAAAATTAAAATTTAATCTCTGTTAATGCCTCGGCATTTACAGTTCTAACACAAAATATCAAGGTTTTCTATCTAAAAGCAAACTACTTGCTACCAAATGCACAAAAACCCAATGTGATGTTTTGTGTTTACAAGAGACGCACCGTGAAGAAACTAGTATACAACCTTCGATGATATAAAAATGAAATTGATAAACTCACATAAAGTGATGACCAACTACTATGACAACAACTAATTAAAAACAAACCCAAATAACACATAGTTATGTTGATTCTACCTAAGAAACCGTGATGCCAAGAAACACCTTAATATAGAATGGCTGGGAAAAACGCTGCACAACACAGACTCCCCCGTGTATCTTGACGTCACCCTAGATAGGAAATTGACATTTAAGGAGCACTGTTCGAAAACTAAAATGAAAGAGCAAGCAAGGAACAACCTACTCAGAAAACTCGCTGGAAGCCAATGGGGGGCACGATCTCACACCATGCGAACAACAGGAATAGCTCTATGCTTCTCAACTGGAGAAGACGTGTCCAGTGTGGAGCCAATCCAAACATGCTAAAAATGTATCTGTAGCTCTGAACAATACCTGTAGAACCATAACGGAATGTCTTAGACCAACGCCTACATACAAGCAGGGCCATATTTACGCACGGACAAAATAGACATTTGTTCTGGGCCCATGTAGCCAAGGGGCCCACCGGTGAATATCACTATGTAATATTATATACTAATATATTATATATTATTTTGTTGGAATAAAAATTTATTTTTTATTTTGTCCTGGGCCATATATTTGGTAAATCAGGCTCTACATACAAGCTATACCTTCTAGCAGGCATAGCTCCACCTGAAATTAGAAGACGTGTAACCACCGATATAGAAAAAACCAAACAGATAAAGGATGAAAGATCAATGAGACATGAAATCACGAACACAAGACTTTAATCTCGAAAAAGTTTCATACAAACAGCAAAAGAACTGCATGAACCCCTACAAAAAGCTAGACTGCAGAGATGGTAAGAGGAGCTACAACCGGAAGAACTGACTCAGATTACACAACAACTTTCAATAGGTGGACACCTTCCATGGCTACTATGGAAAACTCTTAACAGATTGAAAGCCGGGTGGTGAGGACAAAAGCTAACATGGTAAAATGAAAATTTAATGGAGAAGATGACACATGACTGTGGAGAACGACAGACCGATGAACACCTTTTGTCATGTACCATAATTCCAGCACAATGCACCAAGGAAGATCTGATTCTGACAAACACAAATGCAATAGAGGTGGCCGCTTATTGGTCGCAACACAACATATAGAACGTTATCAAAAATGTGATTTATTAGACGTACCAAATTAATTTATTTTATTTTAATTGATATAATTATTTTATATAATTGTTAATTTTTTATTATGGGACACAACAAGAAGAAGTTTAAAATTAGGTTAACATTTGTTAAATAAACACAATAATTAAATTATTAATTAACTAAACATAACATAACTTACCGTTTAAAATACAGTCATTTAGTTGATCTGAAAGTGTTTGATGCATAGGTGAAGCTAAAGGAAATCTATGCTGTGTTACCCATTTCATTACCTCAGATCGTGAATGGGCTAATCTAAAGTTTAAATCTCCGCACCAAAAGACATAATCAAAATTATTAGTTACATCTAAAAAACATGAAAAATGATTTAAATTAATACGTTGATAAATTGAGTTTATACAATTCATGTACCTTTTGTTTTATGTTTAACAGGCAGAAGTTTTGGAAGTTCCAAAGATTTAATAATTCTACGCACATCTTGTAAACGTTCTTTAACTTTTTCTACATGTGCGGTAAGATGTGAAGTTATAAATAAAATCGATGATCCAAATAAAGAAAATGATATTGCAACAGCACCTTTTGTTCGAAATGCAGTTCCTGGTCGTGTACTAAAACTTGATTCTTCGGGTACTAAAAATAAATAGATACTTAATATTCTTGAATCTCTTTGAAATACAGGAATAATTAACAACTCTAACCAGAGCAAAACCAAATTAAATCCCTTCGTATATAAATGGCCAAATGTAATGTGCCTAATGAAGCAGAATGAAAAAGAATGTGAGATGGACCAATAGTTTCTTGAATATTTACTTCCCACTCAAACTTATCAGGATAACTTTCTTGGGTACCAATAGCAAGAATATCAGGCAAATGAGGAACAGTATCAGGCAGTAGTAGTTCATTTAGTTCAGGTGGAGGTGCCTGTAAAATTATTGTAATTACATATTATAACAATTCATTTTATTAATCATTTTATTTACTTGGCCATTCATGTTCCACGTTCCAACATAAATACGAACTTCTCGATTATGTAAGACTCGCTCTAATTCCATTGCTCCTAGTAAAGAATTTCCTGCAATACGTCCATGCAAATAGTTTCTGAACAAAAATAAAATAAATAAATTTATGTATACAAATATAAATATTCAAATAAATAAATCAACATTTTAATTGATATTTTTTACCGTTCTTTAACATCAGATGTGGGAATAAGATGTAGTACTTGTACTGCAAATAAAGCCTGTCTGGCTAAACTATCCATTGAGTTATTTTTAGTTTCAGTTTTTTTTAAATATTCAGATGCTGTTAAAGTAGTAGTAGATGATGGCCGAATTGGCTTTGAATCTGCTGTATTTGTACTAGTGGTTTTTGGAATAATTATACTATCAGCAGAAACATGTTGTGCATTGCTAAACATTTTCCGTAGCCTCTCACATTTTTCCAAAGAAGGGGATGATAGTTCATTTGATTCAGTTTCTTTGTATTCTGGATTTACACCATTGGTAGTTGAATGTAAGCCCAGACTCAAAGACCTTTTATGAGAAGTATGAGGTTCCACTGCACAAGAACACACATCAGGTTCATTTGAGTTTTCTCCATTTTGGAAATCAGATGGTGTCTTTGTTGTTTCGGTTATTGCACAACATAAAGAAACATTTGTGCTTCTATTAAGTGGATTAGAAACATTACGATATGGACCATCTAATTGATAAAATGATTGTTTTGATGTATCAATATCGGGTGTCGTTGGTTTTTTTTTTCTTAAGTGAAGTATACTTAACAAGCTCGATTTTTTCTTTGGTGAAATATTGGGTTTATTCATGTTACTCACAAGTCACAGTTAGTGAAAGAAGAGTCGAGATCAGTTTTCAGCTGTAAAGAAAAAAAATACTTATGGTAAAATGACTAGGTAGGAAAACATTGTAACGTAATCATAATTTAATCATCCTAACAATATGACTAAAATTCAGCTACGACTAAATAGGTACTTATATCTAATCGTTGTTCGTGCATAATTAAAAATTTGCTCATTTAGAGACATTGGTAAAGTTGATGGACGTAGACGGTTGTCAACTTGTCATTTTATGTTTTTCCTGATAAACTGATAAGCTTTCTTGTTGTAAACTAATAACCACGAACTATGTTATGGTAATTCTGTTACGTGATTATTGAACAGTGATTGCAAGACTTACAGTTTACACCATGACAAAATGTAAACTAAAATGTAAAATAGATTTATTTTGTCATGGTTTACACCATGTTTAGTGTTTACACTACTGTTCTAAGCTTCTAACTTTTAGCAGTTCTAGGCTATATCCTCTAGCCTCTAGGTCCTAGGATAGAAGCAGGAGTAGTCAATCTAGTAGGACATTACAGTACTAAGTATTATTATTATCTATTTTCTATGGTACTATTGAGTATTGGTACTTGTCGTACTGACTAGTCCGGGGAATGGGGATCGGGATTACCGGTTTACTCCGTACGGTGTATCTTGAGAATTGACATAATATTATAACAATGTGACACTGACCACTGACTAACTACCTAAGATTATAGGTTCAAGACGTTCGAGTACTGAGTATAATCCATAGTAGAGGTTTAGACTGAGATTTGATTGAATTTTAGAGGGGCTTAAATTAACAAAATAAGTCATGCTTGTTTTATATTTCTGAAAATGTTCATTTTTTTTCGAGGGGGAATTAAGCCTCACAATCATTACCTTTGAGTAGAAGTGAGAATTTAACTCGTTTTTGATGAATTAACTTGTTTTATATATCTATATATTTGTTTAATTTAATTATATCATAAAATCAATTATCAATTGTTTCCAGTTGTTACAATATATTATTCTGTGATCATAATATTCTCACATTCACATATTATATTATCCAATTAAAGTGAATAACATTTTAGGTGCCTATCTTGCGTACATAGTTTTGCACCAAGTACTAATAGAATTTAATATCATGTATCGTCAAGAGTTAAGTTGTCGCATTGATCTGATACGTCCATTAGGAAGAAATTATGGCAATGTTTGCTTTCAATATTGGATTATTTAAAAGTTCAATTATTTGATAATGAATCAGATGGTTCTTTTCTAGCCCTGATAGATACATGGGTAACAGCTCAACCTTCCCCAACAATGGGTGAAAATAAACAAAATCTAATTTTTACAATATTGTATTAAAATTAGGTACATTTAATTAATTATCTTTTTAAGCATATTGGTTGATCAATAAAATGAATTAGGATGTGGATAAATAGTGCTGGCTGTGTTGGAATGTTGCAGAACAATGTTTTAGAATAAAAGTCATGGATATAAATAACTGTTTTGTAAGTTGTAACTTTGAATCAGTTATAAAATTATGCTTAAAATAATATTTTTAAGTTTTGATTGTATTAAGCACAAAATTAAAATTATTATTTCTAATCAATTAAAATTGAAAGAAAAATTGTGAATTAGTAAGTAATTATTTCTCCTAAATGTAATTTGTTTTGTATAAATAAGATTATAACTACTACACACATGTATTTTTTTAAACAAATTTTATTGTATTTCTAACAATGTGAGATATAAATTTATTTTTAAAACACACTAGTGTAGTGTGAATGCTAATTTTATATGTTTACACTAAATTAAATTAATAATGAACATTGGACTGTGAAGAGGAGCATATCTTATTGACTAACTTTAAGCTTAAATAATAGTTATTCTAATTATTGTAGATTTTCACTGTAAAATTATTGAAGTATCGATAATTAGATGTTTTTCAACTGGGAAATTATATACCATCATCATCATCTGGATCTCTTTGATACCTTTAAGTTATAACATATGAAAATCCATGTTCAACACAAGAATCATAATTATTAAAGTATTGATAATTGATATGATATACCTAATAATCAAAAAATATTTCCATTGGCTAATTTAACTTGTTTTTTGTTGCTTATAAAAAGTTGGATGATTTTTAAAATAGTCCAACTATTCCAACATAGTTATATCAATGTCATATATTTAGTATATTTAGAAAAGAATTGACTATTATTACTTATTAGTAGGGAACGGATTTAAATGCCACAAAAAATATGAAAAATGCCCTAAAAAAATACAACTTAATGCCTTAAAAATATGATTTCATATAAAAAAATTCCCTAAAAAACTCAAACTCAAATTCAATAAAAACACAATTTTGTATTTAAAAATGATACGAAAAATGAAACAAACCAACTCAACAGACAACAGTACAATATAAAATTACAATTTAGATAAATAGCTTATCTTATCTCTACCTAATTGCGTATAATTATGTTATAAGTTGTATCTAAGTATGTCTAAACATGTATCTACACATGCCAACAATAATTTTGTCTGGAGTCAGAGTTTATTTGATCGGTAAAAACAAAGTAAATAATTATTATTATATTTTTAAAATTAATGTTAATCTACAGTTTTATCGAATTTTATCCATTCCTATATAAAAATGACAAAAAATGCTCTAAAAATGTAA